>JAJJKW010000371.1:0-37076 GCA_023805745.1 Isotricha sp. YL-2021b | reverse complement strand
AAAGAGAATAGATATAAATTCGATATAAAAAAATAATAAATCTATTTATATTTTATTTAGACAATTAATGTAATGAACAATTATTATTAAAATTAAAAGAAATTGCCTGAAAAAAATATAATTGTAATTTAAGTGATTATATATTACTTGGATAAGTTTTAATCATGGTTCTTACTTTATTTTATTTGACTTTAAATTAGTCAATAAAAAAAATATTAAAAAATTAATGAAATTAAAAATTGAATTAAGATACTTTAAAAAAATTGAAACTATTTTATTTAATATTTCTCAATGAAAAATTGATTAAACAGATTAGATTGAATAACCAAATAAAAAAAATATAATTTTATGTGTTGATTATTTAAGTATAGGAAATTTAAGGAAAATATTTTTGTGATAATTTTTTTGATTTAAATTAAATAAAAAATATATTTTATTATAAACTATTTTTGATAAAAATGGAAACTGTAGACAAACCATCACCTCCAACACCAAGGATAAATGGAATAATAACTGAAAAATCATCATCTCAAACAAAAAAAGAAATATTTACAAATTTAAATCCATCAATTGAAGAAAATACATGGATATCAAATAATTATTGTTCAGATTGGAAATTACATGAAGCAATTCGTGAAATATTACAAAATCAAATAGATGGAATAACAATGAAAATAGGAAAAAAAAATATATTAATAGAAACAAAAGGAAATAATTTTGAATTTATATTTAAAAATAAAAATACAAATGAAATATATGGAGAAATAAATTATGATATTAATAAAGAATTATTAACAATTTGGAATATAGGAAATTTAGAAACTGCAGATTTATTATTAGGAGGAAAAAAAATGGAAGAAAATAATAGTGAAATAATAGGAAGATTTGGAGAAGGAATGAAATTAGCTGCTTTAGCTTTTCAAAGATTAAATAAAATATTTATGATATTTACTAATAATGAAGAATGGAGATTTAAATTAAGAAATGATATTAGATTTAAAAGAAAAAATGAACCTCAAAATTGTTTATTTTGGTGGAAAGAAAATATAAAAGATGAAAAAAAAATAGAAGAATATAAAAATAAAATTGTCATTAAAATTAGAAATATTAATTTAAATGAATGGGTAAATGAAATTGATAATTATTTATGGTTAACTCAAAAAAATATAGGAGCAATTACTGCAATAGATAATAAAAATAATATAATTGGTCAAATGTTATTTGGTGATATATTTAGAAAAAAAATATTTGTAAAAGATATTTTTGTTCAATTAACTCAAAATGGTTCTATTACAGATAGTCATTTTGGCTTTAATACTGATTTAACTTTAGATAGAGATAGAAATTGTGTTCCTAATTTAAATGAAAGAAATCAGAAAACTTCTCAAATAATTGCAAATATTTTACATAGAAAAAAAAGTTTATATAATGAATTAAAAGAAGAAATTCATGATTATTTAGATAATATTGTTATTGAGTTATTACCTTTATTAAGTCAAAATTATGGAATTACTTATTATTTACATAATTATTTAACTCAAGAAGGTGCAAATTTAATTTGGGAAGAATGGGAAAAAAATAATAAAGGAAAACAACCTGTTTATATAAATAATGAAAATAATGTTAAAAAATTTATTTCTGAGAAACAATTACCAAATGATTTTTATCCTTATACTACTGCAATTAGTTGGGAAACTTATAATTGTTTAGTTAAATCTAAATATTATAAAACTATTAATACTAAATTTAATGAATTTGTTGAAAATTCTAAAATTGAAAATATTCCGAATAATTTTAAAAATTTCATTGAAGATATTGTTAAAAAAGTAAGTATTGTTGTTAAAGGGTTTAATATTAATAATATTGTATTTAAACATTATGAAACTACTGTTAATAAAGAATTTTGTTATATTGATAAAGGAATTATTTTTTTTTCTTCATTATTATTTAAAGATAGTTTAGATTTTAAATTAAAATCTTTTATTTTTAGTAAATGTTTACAATTAAAAAGTGTTTCATACCAAAGTATGATAGAAGGATTTGGTTTAATTCAATAAAAACAATATTTTTACTAATTTTTTTAAATTATATTTAAATTATTTTTTAATTTAAAAAATATTTTATAAAAAAATTATAAACAAGATTCATAAATTTTCCATTGAGAATTAACTTCAATCTTGAAACAATAAATATTAAAATTTTTAAAAATTATTTTTTTTATCTTTATCATGAAATTTTTATATTCAATAATCATAAATGAGATAAACCTATAGTTGGTTATAAATGAATTTAATAGTAAAATTATATTTTTATAAATTCATCAAAATTTTAAAAAAATGTTTATATTTTTTTAATATCCCAAATTTTTATATAATCATCTTCTGAAAATGAAGCAATTAATCCATTATTTAATAATGTAATTCCATACATATTTCCATATTCACTTCCTCTTATTTTTAAAATACATTTAAAATTATCATTTCTATATATTTTTATTTTTTCATCATCTCCAATAGTTATAAATATTCCTTTTTCTTTAATTATAATTATTGAAAAACATTCAAAATTGGTCTCAATTTTATTAATTATTTCATTTTTTAATAATGAAAAAATTACAATTAAATTATTTCCTCCTAAAATAATTTTATCTTCATCAAATTTTTGAATTTGATTTCCATTTACAATAGTTGAAACCTCATTTAATTCTTTTATAGTTTGAAATTGTTCAAAATTATAAAATTTTGTTCCTAATTCTCCCATACAAATTAAAATATTTTTATTTTCTAATAAAAATAAATTTAATAAAGGATATGATTCTTGAATAATTAATTTACATTGAAATTCATTTTTATTTTCATTCCAAATTTTTATTGTTTTATCATTTGAGCAAGAAATTAAATTATTATTTGAAAAATATTTTATATTATTTATTTCTTCTAAATGAGCATTTTTAATACATGAATTTAAAATAAATTCATTATTTACTTTTATCCAAATTTTAATATCTTTTGAACAAGTTGAAAATTCATTTTCATCTTTTATACATCCAGAACTAATTATATAATCATGAGCATTTGATATTATTTGTAATTGTTTAAATTGTATATTACAAATTTGAATTATTTTTTCAAGTAAAATTAAAATATTACCTGAAGAAAATGATAAAATTAAAGATACTTCTTCAGCTGAAAAAGACTTTATATTTGTTATATTAATATTGCTTTCATCAATCCTTTTTTTAGCTAATTCAACATTTTCTTTATTGAAATTCCTTATAAAATAAAAAAATTCATCATTTTCAAGTGTATCAATTATTGATTCTTTATTATCATTATTACTTAAATCTTCATCATCGAAATCTTCACTCATTTGTAAATAATATTTGTTTTTATTTATTTCTTCAATTAACACGAAGTCTCCTGTATCTTTCTTTATTCCTTTATAAATCATTTCATAATAATTTTTATCAATAATTTCTTCTTTTAAATATTTAATATCAATATCGGACATAAAATAAAATAAAATAAATAATTATACTTAAATTATATTTTCAGTTAATATAAAAAGTAATATTTTGTGAAAAATATATTTATATAAAATTATAGTCAATATTCTTATCCTTTGGAATTCATTTAACAATTTTTACTTATAGAAGGAATTTCTTGTTATATTTAGAAATTGGAGAAAAAAAATTATATAAGTATTAAATATATGATTTTAATCTTAATAAATTCGTATTTCATTTATTAAATACGATATACTTGTATTTTTAATAATTTTTAATAAATTAAAAAGAATATTCTTTTTTTAAATTTATTAGTACAAAAATATTTCAAGATTTAAAAAATATATTAACTTCTAAAGAAGCAAAATGAGTAATTAATGTTTTCATTATATTAATATCTCTCCAATCTTCTAAAGTAATTTTTCATTTTTTTTAATTCATATAAATTAAAAAACACTCAAAAACAATTATCTTCAACTCCTATATATTTAATAACAATATCTCCTATATTATTTCCAACTTTAAAATCTCTAATATTAGAAGAAATATTTATAACTATCCATCTACAATTATCAACCATTTCAATAACAAAACTATGAGTATCATTAATTACATTTTCCCATTTTAAATTAGGATTAACATTTTTTCTAAATTTCATAAGAATATATTTATAATATAAACAAACAGAATTTCATTTTAATTGATTATTCCAATAAAATCTATGAAATAATCCTCCAAATAAACCTCCAAAAAATCCTCCTGAAAAACCAAAAACAATAATTCCAAGGTCCAGAAACAATTCTTAAAGAAAAAGTAATAATTGCTCCTAATAAATCCAAAATTAATTCCTAAATCAATTACAGTTCCTATAAAATATTTACTAATAGATTTAAATATTTCATTTTTTTCTAAATTATTACATTGTAAATTTTTAATTGAATTATTTAATTGTTCAGGAAAAGAATTAGCATATTTCAAAACAATTTCCAAATTTATTTTTTTGAGGAATATATTCTTTACTTTTAATTCCTATATTATTTTTTCTTCATCTTTTTTATATAATCTATAATTTTATGATATGTACAAACCATGTTTCCAGGATTTAAAAAAATATCTAAATAATATGGTTTTTGTTCATGATTAAAACAATATACAATTGTTGCTGTAATTATTAGGAATTCTAAACTATTTTTAATATATTCATTAAAATATTCTTCTGCTAATCTCCCACTTACTATAATATATAATAATTTAAAATAAAAATTGTTATTTGATTTAATTAGATGATATCAAAGTAAAAGTTATAAATTCAAAATCTTTTAAATGTTCTTTAAGTATTTCTAAAATATATTTATATTTTCTTCATTATTTACATTTTTATTAATCCATATGATTTTTTTGTTTTTATAAAACACAATAAAAAATACACAATTTTTGAAAATCTACTTTATTTGATTAAAATTTTATAAAATAAATGTTTTTTTAATTAAAAAATAAATAAATAAAAAAATGGATAAAAAAATTGATAAACTTATTGAATTATGTGGAACAAAAAATAAATACCAATTTATCCTTTTAATAATATCTTTAGTAGCTTGGATAAATAATATGATGGTTTCAGTAACTTTACCAATATTAGAACAAACTCCAGAAGTAATTTATAAAAATAAAAATGGTAAATTTATAAATGCAAAATTAGATTATGATATATGTCAATATCCTTATAAAATAATAAAAAAAATCCCTTATTCTTGGGTAAGTGATTTTAATATTTCATGTGATAAATTAAAAACAGGATTTATTGGAACAATAAATTTTTTAGGTAGTTTTTTAGGTTCTTTAACTTTTAATATGGTTGTTGATAATTTAGGAAGGAAAAATACAGTAATTTTTTCTTTAATTTTTTATATAATAATAAATAAAATTATAATATTTTTTAATTATTATTATATTGTTTTATTCTTTAATTTTTTTTTAGAACTTTGTGGTTGTTATCCAAATTATTCTTTATTATTAATGACTGAAGAAATAACTCATTTAGAATATAGAGGAAATTTTGGAACAATTATAAATGCAGGTTATAGTGCTTGTGCTTTAGTTTATTTTCCATTATATTATTATTTAAATTCATGGAAAAAAGTTTTTATTATTAATTCAATAATTGCTTTTTTATTATTAATATCTTTTTTAAATTATGGAAGAGAAAGTCCAAGATTTTTAATAAGTAAAGGAGAGATAAATTCCGCAATAAATATTTTAGAAGATATTGCTAGATTTCATAATAAAGAAAAAGAATTTAAGGAAAAAATTGAAAATGAAGAATATAAATCTATAATAAAAGAATTAAATGAAATATCAAGAAAAAAAAATGAACAAAATTATATTTTACAAAATTTAGAAGAACCATTATTACAAAATGATAGTAATAATAAATATAGTAGAAATAATGAAAATTATAATTGGTTTACTTTAATAAAATATCCTTCAATAAGATATAAATTTTTAATTCTATGTTTTTTAGGTTTTTGTATCTCAGGTTCATATAATGGAGTATCAATTTCAATAAAAAATTTACCAGGAAATGTATTTTTCACAGGAATAATATTTTATTTTTTTGAAGTAGTAATATGTGTTATATGTGGTTATATAATTAATATACCAAATTTTGGAAGAAAAGGAACAATTTTAACATTTTATTTAATTTGTTTTTCTTCATTTATGACTTTTTTACTTTTTAATGTAAGTGATTTTGGTAAAATTTTAATAGTATTTTTTTGTAAATTAACAATAAGTGGAATATTTGATATATTATATACTTATTTTTTAGAAAATTATCCTACTTCTATAAGAGCAATTGGTTTTGGAATTAATACTAGTTTTGATAATATTGGAGGTGCTACTTTTCCTATTATTATTGAAATTTTAAATGAAAAAGAATTATTTTCTCTTCTTGCTTTTTTAAATGCTACTCAATTTTTTTTAATGTTATTTATGCCTGAAACTTGTGGTGTTGAATTACCTGAAACTATTCTTGAAATTGAAGAAGAAGAAATAAAAAGAAAGAAATCTTTGCATAGTGGAAGTCAAAATAAAGATTTTGAATCTTTTGGAATTACTGATTATAAAACAATGGATGAGTGAAATTATTTTTATTTTAATTATAATTTTTTAAAGATTTTTATATTATTTATATTTTTTAAATCATTATAATTTGTGTAATTGATAAAAGAAAATAAAGTGTAAATTAAATTTTAGTAGCATAAAAAGAGATTCTTCATTTTATGAGATTTTGGGAAAAGATCAAATTATATAAAAATAAAAGATATTATTTAGTCATTATGAATTGAAGAAAAGAGAAAAATAATGAGTTTGAGACAATTTTGTAATTTGGTTTTTAAATTATATCAGAAAATGAGAATCATGTTTTTTACAAAACAAATTAAAAAAAAAGATAAAATTCAAAAATATTGAAAAAATTAAAATTAATTATTTTATAAATTCAGAAAAAAACACAAGTTGTGGAGAGTTTTTTTATTTTTTCTATGATAATACTTTAATGATAATATTCGTTTTTATTTAATAAAAGAATTCTATGAAAAATCCAAAAAAAATGATTCAATATTTATTTTATTTAAAAAAGTGATAATTTAGGATGTGATTACAATAAACATTATCAAAAATATAATAATATAAATAAAATTATATATTAATTTTAATTTTAATATAATGTTCATTATGTTTTTTTATTCAAATAAAAACTTAATAAATTATTTAAAAAATAATGAAAGAATTTGATAGGAATAAAACTCTGTCTCTAAAATATAATCAAATTAATATGTTAGTAAAAGATGAAATCAAACAAATATATTTAGGTGAAAAAAAAGAAAATAAACAAAAAGTTATTATTAAAATAATAAATTTATCAAAATTTGATGACCAAACAAAAAACAAAATAAAAAAAGAAGGAGTAATTTTATCAAAATTCAATCATCCAAATATAATGATATGGGATGAATTAATTCAAGAAAAAAATAAAGAAATAATTATAACGGAATATGAGATAGGAAATGATTTATCAAAAAAAATAGAAGAACAAAAAAAAAAGAATAATCCATTTGAAGAAAATCAAATTATTGATTGGTTTATAGATATTTGTGAAGGAATTAATTATATTCATGAAAATAAAATAATTATTCGAGATTTAAAACCTTCAAATATATTTTTGACAATAGATAATAAAATTAAAATAGTAGAATTAGATGAAATATTTTATTCTGAATCTCAAGGAACAATTAATGTTGATACACTTTGTTATTTAAGTCCGGAAATTATTTTAGAAGAATCTTATAATTATAAAAGTGATATTTGGAATTTGGGAATAATTTTATATGAATTAACTCAATTAAAACATCCTTTTTTTGATGAAAAATTAACAGTTGGAATGAGAATAAAGAATATAAAAGAAGGAAAATATTTTGATTTTTCAAATAATAATTATTCAGAAAAACTATTAAATCTAATTAAAAATATATTAAAAGTAAATCCAAAAGAAAGACTATCCATTAATGAAATAATAGAAGAATGTTATTTTATAAAAATAAAAATAAATTCAAAATCTAAAACAGAGTAAAATATAAAATATATGAATTTATAGAATTATATCAAAAGAATATAATAATGGGAAATATATAGGAGAAATAATAAATGAGAAAAAAGAAGGAAGAGGAATATATTTTTGGAATGATAAAAGTAAATATGATGGAGAATGGAAAAATGATAAAAAAGAAGGAAAAGGAATATTATATTTAAATAATGGAAAATTTAAAGGAGATAAATATGAAGGAGAATGGAAAAATGGAAATATAGAAGGAAAAGGAATTTATTATTTTAATAATGGAGATAAATATGATGGAGAATGGAAAAATAATGTTAAAGATGGAAAAGGTATTTTTTATTCTAAAAATGGAAATAAATATGATGGTGAATGGAAAAATAATGTTAAAGATGGAAAAGGAATTTTTTATTGGAATAGTGGAAATAAATTTGATGGTGAATGGAAAAATGGAAATATAGAAGGAAAAGGAATTTATTATTTTAATAATGGAGAAAAATATGATGGAGAATGGAAAAATAATGTTAAAGAAGGAAAAGGAATAATGTATGATAAAAATGGGAAAATAAAATATAAAGGAGAATGGAAAAATGGAAATAAAGTTTAAGTCAAAAATATAATTATCAAAATGTTTTTATCTATCATTATTAATGTTTTTTTTTAATTTTTATATTAAATATATTTTTTACATTTTTTTTAGAATAAAATTCATATAATTAGTTTTTAAATATTATATTGAGAAAAATTAATTAATTTTAGTTCAAAAAAAATAAATTTCATTAATGTTGATAATCAATTATATGAATACAAAACATTATTATTAATATTTAATAATTATTATCATTATGGAAAATACTTTTGGGGAATCAAATTTAGAATATTTAATTCAAAATAAATCATATAGAAAAAAAAAATATTTTATAATCAGTGGAATCATAATTCTAATTATATTAATGATTAGTATAATTTATTTTTTTTTTTTCAAGAAAACTTCACCAAATGATTATGATTCTTATGTATTTGCTTTGATAATCCCAAAAAGTTATTGTTATTCTTTAAATGAAACTAAAAAAATTTTTTGTATGGAAAAAATAAAAAATTGTGAAAAAGGAAAATTAACAATTCATGGAATGTGGCCTCAATCAAAAAATAAATCAATAAAAGAAGTTCAATATAAATGGTGTAATAAACCTAACAATATTGAAATAAAAGAAGAAAAAAATGAAATTTTCAATAAAATGGAAAAAGTTTGGCCAACATTTCTTAGTCCAAAAAATCAAAATTTTTGGAAGTTTGAATATAATAAACATGGTTATTGTTATAATCTTAAAAAAAAGATAGATACAAATAATTATTTAGAATTTTTTAAAGAAACTTTGAGAATATTTGAAAGAAATAAATTTAGAGATTTAATTACTGATTTATATGGAGTTAAAGATATATATAATGTTAGTAGAAAAGAATTAGAAGATAATATTAAAAATAAAATAAATGCTACAACATATCTTACTTGTTTTAAAGATAAAGAAAATGAATATCTTACAGAAATTTGGTTTGCTTTAGATTTGAATTATAATTATATAGAAAATGATAATTTGAAAAATGTGGGAACATTAAAATGTAATGCAACAAATTTATTATTAGTTTTTGGTTAATTTATATTATTTAATTCCAAATAAAATTACTTTATTAATAAAAAATAATCTAAATTCTTTCAAATTATTCAAAATCAATTAATATATAAAATATTTTTATTTTATTTTACAATATTTTTTTATATTAATTAAGAAAAAAAATTATTTCATATATTTTTGTCTCATTAATAGATAATATAAATTTTTAATTGATTTTAATAAATAATTCAAATTATCTTTTTTTCCTTACTGAATTATAAATATCAACTTAAAAATATTATTTTTTATCCAATAACAATTAAATTATAAATAAAAGAGATAAAATTGATTTCTAAAGTAATATTTATTTAATAAATTTTTAATTCTGTAATTTTAAAAATTATGTTTGATTTAAATAAAATTAAAAAAATGGGAAATAATGTAGGTGTATTAAAAATATGTTGTGCTCAATGTTCAGCTCGTAGTAATTATTCCCAAAGAGATAATTTGAAAAAGCCATTAACAGCTTCTGAAATGACAGATTCTTTTTCAAAAATGTATGATGTAAAAAATAAAATAAATAAAATAAAAGAATTAACAAACAATTCAAAATTAAATACTTCTTTATATTTTCTTCATGATTCTGTTTTAATAGGAAAAAGAAATGGAAATCCAACAGAAAAATATAGATTAGAAGAATTAATAGATAGAGGAAGAAATAATTCTTTAATATATAAAGCATCATTAAAATCAAATGGAGAAAAGAGAGTTTTAAAAATAATACCAAAAAACAATAAAATTTTAAATGAAACTAAAGAATTAATAAAAGAAATAGATTTCCTTGAAGAAACAGATAATCCATATATAGTAAAATTATATGAATTTTATGATTGCCCAAAAGTAATTTGTTTAGTAAATGAATATTGTAATGGAGGTAATTTAAATAATAGATTAAATGAAGAAAAACAATTTACAGAATTAACAACAGCATTTATTATATTCCAAATATTATCAGCATTATCATATTGTCATAATAAAAGAATAATTCATCGTAATTTAACATTATCAAATATATTAATTGATAATTCTAAAAATTATAATTATATTCGTATTAAAATAATTGATTTTACTTCTTCAGCAAAAGTAATTAATGGTTCTGAAATGGGAGATTCAGTTGCAAATTTAAAATATATTTCTCCAGAAGTTTTTTCTGGAAAATATAATGAATCTCGTGATATTTGGTCTGTTGGTATTATTATGTATAAATTATTAACTGGTGTTTTTCCTTTTGATAATAAAAATATATTAAAATTAAAAGCTCTTATTGAAATTGGTAATGTTGATTATGAAAAAAGTCCCTTAAATAAAGTTAATAAAGAATGTATTGATTTATTAAAACAATTATTAAAAAAAGATAAAGGAAGAATTAATGCTAAAGATGCTATAAATCATATTTGGTTTAAAAAATTAAATATTAAAGAAAAAATTACTTTTTTACCTTTTGAAAAAATTAAAAGAATTTTAGATAATATTTTTCAATTTAAACCTAAAAAAATTTTACAGAAATTATGTTTAGCTTTTTTAACAAGAAAATTAAAAGGTGAAGAAATTGATAATGCAACAAATTTATTTTGTCAAATTGATATTGATAATGATGGTGAAGTTGAAGAAAATGAATTTATTATAAATTTAAAAAGAATTATTCTTAAATATGATGAATATGTTGATGATAGTTATTTAAGAGAATTATTTAGTAATATTGATGTTGATCAATCTGGTAATATTAGTTATTCAGAATTTATTTCTGCTGCTATTGATAAAAAATTAATTTTAACTCAAGATAATTTAGTTGAAAGTTTTGAATTTTTTGATAAAGATAAAAATGGATTAATCAGTGTTGAAGATTTAAATATTATTTTTACTAAGTTTAAAGGTTTTAGTACAGAAGAATTTTATGAAATTTTTAAGGAAGTTGATGTTGATGGAAATGGTGAAATTAATTTTGATGAATATAATGAAATGATGCAATCTATTAATATTCATAATTAATAATGGTTTTTATTTTTTTTTGTTATATTTTCTAAATAATTATTTTAGATATATAAATATTTTGCTAAACTTTATTTATAAAAATAATAAAATAAGTAAATTATGAAGAATAAAATGAAATTCAATATTATTTTTAAAAATATCAAAGCAAAAATCAGTAAAAACAAAATAAAAAAATTAATGGAAAAATAATATATATTTTAATTCAATAAAAATGTGGAAACAATTTACATTAGGAAATAAAACTTTAATTTTAAATGATTAAAATTAATTATTTGAATATAAAAATAACGTAAGAATGGATGAAAAAGAATAAATAGATTATATTAAATTTCTTATATTTAATGTTATTATTTTATTTATTTACATAATTTAAATATATAATTAATAAAAATATGGAAAAACAATATATCATATTACAATTAATAATGAAAAAAGAAACTCTTTAATAAAGAAAATAATTATTTTGAAATATATATTGATTAAAAAATTAAATTTAAGTTATTTGCTCTTTTCAATTAATTTAAAGATTATTTTAATTTATTTTTATTAACCTTATTAAATAATGTAAAGAAAAATTTAATATTTCTTAATTCTTTCTTTCTTTCTAGCTATTATTTAAATTAAATTAATAAAAATAATTTCTTTCGTTAATTAAAATTAATCTTAAATCATAATTTTTTTACATTTATTTAAAATATTTGATTATATAAAAGAATCAAAAGGAAAATTTAAAATAAGATTGAAAGAAATTAAAAAATATTGTCATTCTAATGAAATAAAAAAAATTAATATTGATATTGCATAATAAATCAATCTTCTGTAATAATAATAAAAAAATGACAAAGAAAATAATATAAATGTTTAAATTTAATTACTGAATAATTTATAATAATTTTTTTTATTTTTAATGAAATTTAATGAAAAAAAATATAAAAATTTCATGATTATTTTTATAATTATTTCAAAGTTTTTATTTTTTATTTATAATATCTTATTAACTATAAATATAATATTGTTATAATTTATATTGTAAAAAGATAAATCAATAAAAATGTCTTTATAAATTTTTTATAAAAAGAATTCTTACATAATAATAGATAATATTTATTTAATATAATTAATATTTTATCTTTCTATTAAAAATAAATAACTATTCTGGTTCTTAAATCAAAGAAAAAACAATAATTAAAACTTTAAATAATTTCCCAAAATTTGATTAAAAAATAAAAAAATAAAATAAAAAATAAATATTATCCAGAAAATATTTTTTTTAAATTATTTTGTATAATTTAATTTTAAATAATTTAAATTCCAGATTATAAAATATTTAAATGTACAAAAAAAATGAGAATAAAAATTAATTATTAACTTATTTCCCAACACAATTAATAAAAAAATTTTTAAAAATAAATTAAATATCAATATAATAAAATATATATAATAAATCAAGAATTCATTTAATAAAGTAGATTAAAATATTAATTACTTTTTTTTTGAAGAAATAGAAGTATTATTTAGTCCTTTTAGTTTAGAAATAAAATTATTTTTATTAATCTTAGTAATTGAATAGTTTTGACTTTGAGGAATAGTTAAACTATTTCTTCTTTTCTCTAAATTAAATTGATGTTCTTTTTTATATATATTTTGTTTTTTTCTCGATTTTATGGGAGAAAAACCTGAAAAATTAGAAAAATATTCAAAGGATTTTCTTCTTTTTTTTTTTGAATTTTGTCTTTTTAATTTTCTTTCTTTTATTATCGCATCATAAAAACTTTTACTTTCTTTTATTAATTGTTTTTCTTTTAATTTATTTTTTTTTTGTTGAATTAAATTATTTAATTGTGAAACATAATTTTTTTTCCAACTTCTTAAAATTTCATTTTTTATTTTATTACTTAAAATAGGTAAATGACTTGCAGGATCAATAAAATTTAAAGTCCTTAAAATTAATTTTAATTTATTTTTTAAACTTTTGCTTTTTTCTTTAATAATAATAGATTTAAAAAAAGTATATGCATCATAATCTAATTTTTCATCAACTTCATGAATATAATTTAATTTTACTTGACTATCAATTTCATTTAAGGATAAATAAGAAGTAATTTGATTTTCATATTCAAAAATTGCATTATTTTTATTTAATGAAGTATCATTTTCTTCAAATTCATCTGAATTATCATTATCATTTTTTTTTTCACTATAAAAATGTTTTGCATAATTAATTGAATAATTTAAGCAATTATCTAAAATAAAATTATTATCAATTTCATTTGGGAGATTTATAAGTTTTTCAAAATAATCATAATTTTCTTCATTATTATTTTCATTTGGAAAATTTCCTATTGAATCTATTATTATTTCTTTTATTTTATCTATAAAATCAAAATCGGAAAAAATTCCTTTTGAGAATTTTTCATTATTAAAAATTTTTTTTTGTAAACTTTTAAAAATGGAGTTTTGAATTTCTAATTTAAAATTTTTTTCCGGATCATTATTTAAATCAAGAAAAGAATTTATAATTTGATAATCTTTTTCTTCATCATTATTATCTTCTAAAATATCTTTTAAATTTAATTCTAATTGAGTAGAATTTATATTATTATCATTTTCTGTATCATTTCTTTTTATTTTTTCAAAAGAAGTCTTTTTAAATTCTGATGAATTATAAAAATCATTTAATTTATCATTAAAATGTAGAATTTCTAAAGATGGTTCATTTGGTATTATTGAGTATCTTTGTCTTTGATATGTTACTTTTTTTGAACTCATAATAAATAAAAAATGATTGAAAATATATTTAAAAAATGAAATTTTTTTTTATATTTATTTAAATTTTATTTTTTACTCAGTCAAAATCAATTGAAAGAAAAAAATTAAAATATCTCATTTTAAATAAATAGGTTAAAATCATCAAATAATTTTATAAAAATTAAACTAAAAAAGGAAAAAAAATGTCATCTGTTTCAAGCTTGGATAGATTAATCCAATCTAATGGAAATGCTCCTAATGAATGGAGAAATATATTAAATTTAATATCTTCAAATCCAAACGAGTAAAAATATATTTTTTAAAAATAAAATTAGGCTTTCAAACTTTTTAAATTATTTAAAACCAAAATTGATAAGTTTTTCAAAAAATCTTCAAATACTTCTTTTAGATTTAATTGAATATATTGTAGATAATGGAAATTTTAGTATTTGGCAACAAATATCTTCAAAAGATTTTTTAATGACTTTATTAAATCTTTTAAAAACAAGAAATGAAAAAGAAATTCAATTTAAAATTTTAGGTCTTATAAAAAAATGGGGGCTCTATTTTCAAGACAAAAGAAATCAAGTTCCAAATTTTTATGAAATATACAATAATTTAAGTAAAAGTGGGGTTGTTTTTCCTGAAAATTATACTTCAACATATCATAATTATTTACAAAATAATTCAAATAATAATTATTCAAGTTATAATTATTCAGGAAATAATAATAATTATTCAAATGATTTTAATGATGATTTTAATAATAATAATAATAATTATAATAATGATAATGATAATTTTTATGAAAATGATGATTTTGATTATGTTGAAAGTTTTAAAGGAATTTTAATTCCTTCAAGATTTGAGCATAAATATCATAGATTAGTAAATTATTTACAAACAATGATTGAAAATATTTCTTTAGCAAATGATATGATTGATAATCATGAAATTGAAGGATTAAAAGAAGTTATGAGTCCTTTAAGACAAGGAAATAATACTTTAATAGATACACTTAGTGGAGATAGATTAAAAAATGAAAAATTAATGGAAATTACTATTGGAGTTAGTGAAGATATTAATAGAACTCTTAATAGATATGAAATGATTACTTTAAGAAAAAAACCTGACCAATTTGTTTCTTCTTTCCTTGAAAAGGAAAATTTCTTTGGTCGTAATAAAAAAAAAAAAAAAAATCCAAATAATAGTAATTTTAATAATAATAATAATTTTGGAGGAAATAGTGGAGGTTATATTAGTGAAAATATTAATAATAATAATAATAATAATTATGGTGGTTTTAATAATCCTCAAAGTAGTAGACAAGAAATGATTAATGCTATTAAACCAGATCCTAATATTCAAACTGTTAATGATTTATTTGATGTTTTTGCTCCTCCAGTTGTCACATCTGCTACTATGAATAATAATAATAATATGATGAATAATAATAATATGATGGGAGGAAATAATATGATGAATACAAATATGAATAATAATAATGTGATGGGTGGTAATAATATGATGGGTAATAATATGAATAATAATAATATGATGGGTAATAATATGAATAATAATAATATGATGAATACAAATATGAATAATAATATGATGGGTGGTAATATGAATAATAATATGATGGGTGGTAATAATAATATGGGAATGATGGGTAATCAACAACAAAATCAACCTAATCCATTAGATCAATTACAAGCTAATTTGCAATCATTATATAAAACACAAAATCAACAAAATACTCTCTTTCCTACAAATAATAATAATATGATGATGAATAATACTACTATAAATAATAATAATAATATGATGATGGGAAATAATATGATGAACAATGATAATAATATAATGGGAAATAATATGCAAAATAATTATATGATGAATAATAATAATATGATTATGAATAACAACAATATGAATAATAATAATATGATGGATAATAACAATATGATGAATAATCAAAATATGATGAATAATCAAAATATGATGAATAATCAAAATATGATGAATAATCAAAATATGATGAATAATAATAATATGAACAATATGATGATGAATACTTATTCCAACCCTAATGAACAAGCAAAATTAAATTCTTTGAATAATCTCTTCTAAAATTGCTATTTTTTTTAATTTAACACTTTCTTAAATAATAAAATATTTTATTATTCTTTATAAAAATTATAATTAGTTTTCAATAATTAAAAAATAATAAAATAAAAAAATAAAAATAGTTTTCTTTATTTATAATAATAATATTTAAGAGATAATTGTTCTATATGACGTTTTTTCATTAATAATATTTTCTTTTTTTTCAATTTCATTGGGTTTATTTTCAAAATTTAAATTATTGTTTGTCATTTCATTATTATTAACATTAATATCTTCTTCTTCTTTTTTTTCTTTTGAATTTTCATTTAAATTCTTTTCTTTTCCATCAATTTGATTAATATTATTTATTTTATCTTCCATTTTATTATCTTTATCATTATTTAAATTATCATTTAAGTTTTTCTCTTCAAAATTTAATTTATTAGTGATATTATTACCTACAATATTTTCTCCTTTTGGTTTAAAATTATCAATAGTAGAATTTAAAGAATCTTTAACATGAATATTACAATTGTTATTCCCACTAATATTAATAAGACTTAAATTAACCAAATCAGTAGTTTTCAAATTTAAACTTTGTGTATTTTCTACAATTTTATTTTCATGTATTACAGTATTAATAGGAACAACTTTTTTATCTAAAGGTTTAGGTTTATTTTGTTGAACATTTAAAATATATAAGGCTCCAATTATATGATTAACAATACCTTTTTTAAGACTATTATCTATATAATTATAAATTAAATTATCAGATTCTTTTTTAGTTTCAATTGGAAAATTATAATAAGGAATACTATTATTTAAAAAAAACATCATTTGATTAGATGAATAATTATATTTTGGAAAATCATAATATTGAGGCATTTGAGTCATAAACATATTTGTATAATGTGGTCTTATTGAATTTTTCGCCTTTTCTGCTTTATTTTTTTGCTTTGTTTCTTCTCTTTTTTTCTTTTTATTTAAAATATTTTCTTCTTCTTTTTTCATTAAATCACTTAAAAATAATTTAAATTGAGGAATTAGTTCTGATGAAATATATTTTAATTGTTGTTTCTATTTTTTTTTTTAAATTATAAAAATATATATATATTTTTTATTTTTAATAAAAAATTATTTTACTTTTTTAATTGTTGTATGTCTTTTTTCATTTGAAGATAATTTATATAAATATTTTCCAGAATTCATTTTTTGATATTTTCCTTGATAATTTGAAGACTAAAAATTAAAAATTTTTTTCTTACTGAATTTCTAAGTTTAATTTTGTTTTCGTTTGATAAATTTGAATTCTAATATTAATATAAAAAAAATAAATTAATTAAATTTATACTTCTTCTGATGAATGATTATCTTTTTCTATTTGAGATTTTTTATGGTTTTGAACTGATTGTGGTTCATAACCCATATCCAAATCTCTGTTTTTTTGTTTTTTTGTTGTTCTTAATTGCATTTTTTTAATTTCAATAAATTATTTTTTTATTTTTTTTTAAATTAAAACTCCTTCCATTTCAATAAAATTAGATAAATAATTTATTAATATATACATGATTTTAATTTTTTTCTATTTATTTTAAATGTTTACTCTTATGTTAAGAAATATTATATTTATTATATTATCTACACATTTTTATTTTGAAAAAAGTAATTGTATTTAGATTTTTTATGAAATTTAATTTTTTGTTTTATAATTAATTATTATAGTTTATTGGAAGATTTATTTTTTATTTTTTGATTTATTCTTGATTTTTTTTTCTTTTATTTATTTATTATATTTATTTAAATTATATTTTTTATATTATGAAAAAGAAATAAATATTTAAATTTATTTTTTTATCATAAAAAATAGATTATTCTTATTAAAATCTGAACTTAAAAAAAAATTTATTTTTTTCTTATATTTTTACTTTTTTTAAAATGATGACACTTCTTGAAAATAATATTTATTCTAAAGAATTAAATAAATACAAATTTCAAATCAAAAAAAATTTTGATTTCATAACAATCTTCATTTCTGACTCTCAAAACGAATATGAAGAAAATTTTATGTTTGAAGATTTATATAAATATAGGCTACTTAAAGGTAATGATTCAATAGAAGAAATTTATCAATTTTTTCTTTATTTAATAGAAAATAAAAAGTTTAAAATAGAAGAAGATAATTCAAATGTAAAATTTACTTTCATTTCAACAGTTATTTATCCTAATATTGATTTAATTATTAAAAAAAAAAATCCAGTGAAAAAACCTGATGAAAATATTAATCCTCAATTGGAAATAATAATAAAACAAAATGAAGAAATGAATCAAAATTTTAACAATACAATTAATACATTAAACCAAAAAATTGAATCAATAGAAAAAGAAAATAACTTATATAAAGAAGAAATAAAAAATCAAAAAAAAAAAATTGAAGAACAAAATGTAAAATTAGATAATTATGAAAAGATAATAAATATCATAGAAGAAAAAATAAAAAATGTTGAAGAACATAAAAAAAAATTAGATGTTAAAGAAATAACGGAAAATATAAAAATATTAAAATCAATAAATTTACATAAAGATACAATAAATTTAATAACACTTTTTCCTTCAGGAAATATAATTTCTGTTTCAAGAGATAAATCAATAAAAATTTTTGATTATCAAAATAATAAAATATTACAAAATATTGAAAATGCACATAATGATTCTATTACTTATGTTAGTGTTAAAGATGAAAATAATTTTGTAACTTGTTCTTGGGATAAAAATATTAAAACTTGGATTAAAAAAAAAAATGAATTTATATTAAATAAAACAATATTAAATGCACATAATTATTCATTATATAAAGTAATATATTCTTCAAAAGGAAATTTAATTTCTTGTTCAAATGATAAAGAAATAAAAATTTGGGAAGAAAAAAAAGACGAATATACATTAAAAGTAAGTTTAAATGATTTAAGCTATGTTCGTTCAATATTAATATTAGAAAATAAAAATAAATTCATATCTTCAGGTTTAAATGGAACAAAAATTTGGAATTTTGAAAATGAAATTATAAATATAAAACCATCAAAATATTTTGAAAATGTAAAATGTAATTGTTGGAATTCACTAAATAAATTTAATGACGATAATATTATTGTTTGTGGAAAATCTTTAAATATCATTTCTTTAAATGAAGAAAAAATTATAAAAGAAATTAAAATTAATTTTTGTTCTTATGGAGCATGTATTCTTGAAGAAAAAGGAATTTTTTTTATTGGAGGTGAAAGTAATGATATTCTTATTTATAATATTGATAATTTTGAATGTATTAAAATAATTAATGATGCTCATTTGAGATATATTACTGGATTTTGTCAAATTAGGGATAATTTATTAGCTTCTTTTTCTTGTGATAATAATATTAAAGTTTGGAAAATTTAATATTTTATAATTTTAAAAGAAGATTCAGAATACTATACTTTGAATTGGAAATCTATTTAAAAATAAAAAATATTTAAAAATAAATTTATTGCATCTATTTTAATATTTATATATAATGATTTTCCAATATAATTACAGTATTATAAGAAATGGAAAAATATATTTAAAATAAAATTTTTAATATTATTATCCTTTACAATAAACACCTTATTAAATCAGAAAAAATAAAAAAACTTCATTTTTACTTTTCAAATTTAACAAATAAAAAAGAAGTATAAGACTAATAAAATATTTAAAAAATAAAGAGAATAATCATATTAAAATTCAAAAAAATTTGATTAAAGTTTTTGAATGTGGAACTTGTTTATATATCATATTATCTTATTCTCATCAAAATCAAGATTTTTAATATTAAAGGAAGAACAGAAAATCAAGATATACATAAATTTTTATTTAAAATGAGGAAAAATATTATAATAATTTTTTAAAAAGGGAGATATAAATTACAGAGAATGGCATAACAGTTAAGAATAAAATAAATATATTTAAAAATGGAAAATAGTTATAATTCAAATAATATTATTTTTTTCTTATTCATTTTTTCTCAATTTTATTAAATCTATAAAAAAAATTTAAAAAATAAGGAAAACATAATTTTATTTCATAAAATTAAAATATATATATATAATTGAATTAAAAAAAATAATTAATTAACTAAACCAGTATTTTCAAGGAAAAAAAAAATTGTTATTAAAAAAAAAAAAAATGGGATGTGTAAAGTCTTCACGTGAAATAAGTGTAAAAAAACTAAGTTTAATAGAAGCAAAAACAAAAGAAGAAACAGAATCTCCTATTCGAGTAAAAAATTTTATAAAAGGACCAGAAAAAAAATTAGAAGATAATTATAAAATAATATCAAAAATTGGAAAAGGCTCTTTTGGAAAAGTATATGAAGTTCAAAATATAAAAACAAATCAAATTAGAGCAATGAAAACAATGAAAAAATCAGAAAATGAGGAAGAAAATGAAGAATTATTAAATGAAATAAAAATAATGATAAAATTAGAGCATCCAAATATAATAAAAATATATGATTATTATTTAGATAAAAAAAATTATTATATAATAATGGAATATGTTTCCGGAGGTGAATTATATGAATATATAAATAAAGAAAATCATTTTTCAGAAAGAAAAACAAAAATAATAATGAGTCAACTTTTACATGCTTTAAATTATTTACATTCAAATAATATAGTTCATAGAGATATAAAACCAGAAAATCTTTTAATAGAAAAATCAAATATAAATTCAAATTGTCTTGAAAATGAATTAGGAATAAATGTAAAATTAATAGATTTTGGAACATCACATTTATTAAAAAATGATAAAGATTATTTAACATTAAAAGTAGGAAGTCCATATTATATAGCACCAGAAGTATTAAAAAAAAAATATAATAGTAAATGTGATATTTGGTCAGCTGGTGTTATAATGTATATTTTATTATTAGGTTATCCTCCTTTTAATGGAACTTCTCAACAAGAAATTTTTAAAAAAATAAAAACTGGAAAAATTGATACTGATACTCCAGAATGGAGAAAAATATCACATAATGCACAAGATCTTTTAAGTAAAATGTTAGAAAAAAAATATGATAAAAGATTTTCTGCAAGTGATTGTTTAAATCATCCTTGGATTACAGAAGTTGAAAATTATCCAAGAAGAAGAATAGGAAATTTAATGATGAGTACTGTTTTAAAAAGAATATATAATTTTAGTGTTAAAGAAAAATTTCAACAAGCTGTTATTGCTTATATTGTTCATTATTTATTAAACAATGATGATATTAGAGAATTAGAAAATGCTTTTATGAAATTAGATAATAATAGAGATGGAAAATTAACTTATGATGAAATTAAAAATGGTTATTTAAAGTATTTAGGTGATGTTAATGATGAAAAATTAAAAGAAATTCTAAATCAAATTGATAATACAAATGAAGGTTCTATTACTTATGAAGAATTTATTAGATGTGCTATTGAACAAAAAACTTTAATTAATGATAATAATTTAAAAATTGCTTTTGAACAATTTGATCTTAATAATGATGGAAAATTATCTAAAGATGAAATTAAAAATGTTTTAGGAAATTCTAATAATCAATATATTGAAAGTTTTTTAAATCAAATTGATTTAAGTGAAGAAGATGGAATTTCTTTTGAAAAATTTAAAGAAATTATGAAAAAAAGTTTAGTAGAAAATAAAGATAAAAATGAAGATATTTTTAATTTAGGAGATAATTCTAGTGATAATCAAAAAAATTGATTGCTTATGATTTGATTTTATTTTCTTGTAAATTCTTATTCTGTAATATTAGAAGAATAATTGCAAAATTTTATTGTTGTGGAGTTTATAATTGTTTGAAAAAATTAAAAATTTGTAATATTTTAGCGTCATATTAATTTTTCATCTCTATATGAGATTAATTAATAAATTCGATTTTATAATTATAATCTTTTGAATGAAAAATAATAATTAATTAAGTTAAATTGGAATATGAATATTTCAAAAAATAAATAATTCTAAATTTGATAAAATAATAAAAATATATTAGAAAATAATTGTTAATTTTTAATATATATTTTTAATTAAATGTATAAACAACTAATAAATAAATAATAATTAATCTAATTATTTAAAATATTTGTTTTAGAAAAATGAAGAAAAAAGAAATATCAACAAAATCAATAATAAAACATTTATATACTTTAGAAAAAGAAGAAAGATTAAATGAAAGTGAATCACAGGATTATGCTACTGATATTTTAATTAATCAAAAAAAATCAATTATTATTCATTTGACACATACAATTTTTAAAAAAGAATCAACAAAAAATCAAATAAGTGAATCATTACATATAATAAAATTATTCTATATTTTAGACCTAAAAAATACAAAAGCAAGAATTGAACAAGTAATAATAAAAGAAAACTTTGCTATTAATTTATTGAATTTTTTTTTGAATTTATCAAATGAAGATATAAATTTTTATGAAGATATTTTTTTTATTTTCTATGAAATTTACCCTTATTTTGATATAGAAAAAATAAATGAAAATATTATAAATAAATTTTTTACTTCAATAGATTATATAAATGAAGAAAGTAATTTTTCTTCTCTTTTTTATATTTTAATGAACTTAAATAACTTAAAGCAAAAAGAATTTTTTTTAATAAGAAACCAACATTTAAATTATAGAATTCTTGATGAATATGCTTTAAAGGAATTAAACAAAACTAAAAATGACAATGACATTTTAAAAATTCTTTTTTATATATATGTTATTGTAGCAGAAAAAGAATTTAATTTTTATAGAAATGATATTGAAATTCTAATCGATGAATTAATTTATTTGATTAATTATAACAGTAACAAAGATGTAAAGATTTTTGTTATTAATATTATTGTTGAAATTATTGCAAAAGATGTTTACCATTTATATAAAGTTGAAGAAATTGAAAATGAATTGAATAATATTATTGATTCAGATGAATCTGATAATATGAAAGATTTATGTAAAAAAGGTATAAATATTATTACCAAGAAATAAAAACAATTTCCAAAAATAACTGAATGAAAATCTTTTTTTTAAAATAAAAAAGAATTTTTAATTTTTTATTTATATAATAAAAATTCTATTTTATATTTTTTTTAACAAATAAAAAAAAAATGGATGTATGTTCAAGATGTAAATATAATAAACCAAATTTTTATTGTGAACAATGTTTTTCATATTTTTGTTCATGTTGTGATAATTATATTCATTCTCTTCCTTCATATTATTGTCATAAAAGAAAATCAATAAATGAATGTCAACAACAAAATAATTTTAATTGTAATAATAATATTTCTTTAAAGACAAATTATTTTGATTGTAATAATAATAGTTATATATCAAATTGTTATGATTGTAATAATAATAATTCAAATATCAATCAAAAATGTATAAATGAATTAAAAGAAACATGTGAAAAAGAAAAAGAAAAGTTAAGACAAAAAATCAATGAATTAACAAATCAATTAAATTGTACAAAAAAAAATTTTCAAGAACAAATTGATTGTCTTCAAAAAAATTTAGAAGAAGTAAATTTAAAACATAAAAATGATTTAGATAATTATAATAAACAACAAAATAACCAAATTAATAGTATTATAAATGATAAAGATTCTCAAATAAAATTTTTAATAGATGAAGTGAACAAACAAAAAGATTTAAACAATAATTTAAATAAAAAATTAATGAATTATGAAGAGACTATAAACAAAAATAAAGAAGATACTTTTAATCAAATGAATAATCTAAATAATGAACTACAAAAATTATATAACGAAAAAAATCAATTAGAAAATTTTTATAAAAATAAAATGAATCAATTAAATCAGGAATATGAAAAAGAAAAAGAAAATTTAAAAAAAAATTATGAAAGTACAATAAGCAAACTAAAAGGTGATATGAATAATAATGATAATAAAGATAAAAATGTTTTATTCAATCAAATTCATGAAAGAGAAAATTATTATAAAAATTTAGAAGAAAAATATAAAAAAGAAAAAGAAGAATTAAATTCTATAATAGCACAATTAAAAGAAATAAATTCAACAAGTGAAAATGATCAAAGTGAATTAATTAAAATGAATGAATTACTTAAAAAAACTATTGAAGAACTTAATGATGAATTAGAAAAAACTAAAGAAGAATTAAGATATATTAGTAAAGAAAATAAAAGTTTAGTAAGAAAAAATACAAAAATTTTAGAACAAAACAATGAAATTAAAAAATCCAATGATCAATTACATGGTGTTGTTTATGGTAGATTTGGAAAACATTAATTTTTTTTATTTTACATTTTTTATATTATTTAATGAAATTAAGTAAATTTTAAATGAGTTTTTAAATTTACTATTATAAATATAATAATATTCTAATATATTTAAATCATAATCATAATTTTTCGTTAATTAAGAAATTATTTTTTAATATTAAAATAAATTTTTATCTTTAATATAACGATTATAAAATAAAAATATAGTTAAAAATAATCAAAATACACTTCGTTTCTTTTCTTTTTTTTTTTGATGATAATATCAAAAAAGAAAAATAGTTTTATATTTTTTATATAGAAAATCAAATTAAATTATATTTTGATTATAATTCAGTCAAAATAATTATAATAATTTATAAATTATATACACTTACTTAAATACAAAATTTGAATAATTGAATTTAAAATTCATGAACTATTTTCGTGATTTTTGTAGAAATATTATTATCATCATGCTCTATATTTTGATATTTTTCTTGTTTTTGCTTTAATAACTTTAATATAGGTCCAGACGATTCTACTTTATTTAAATTTTTTTCAATATGACAAACTTTCATTTTAGAATCATTCATTGAAGAATCTAAAATTGATTTACTTTTAATAATGCTATTTGACGATATTACACTATCTTTTTGAATACAACATATGCCCATTTGATTTTATTAAATAAATTAAATAATAATATATATTTTTTTGATGAATAAAATATATTATTGAAATATAAGATATAATTGAAATAAATTTTTTAAAAAAATAAAAATTTATAATAATAATTATTAAACTTTAAAAAATAAACCATTCTAAAAAAAATGACAGAACAGGAATTATTAAAAAAAGATGCAATTATAAAAGATATACAGCAAAAATTAATTTTATTAAGAAATGCTTTAATAGAAGAAAGAAAAAAATCAGCAAGTCTTGATGAAACAAATAAAGAATTAACAAATAAAATATCAGAGCTTGAAAAATTAATAATTTCAAAAGAAACAGAAATAACAAATTTAACAAGAGATACTTTAGATTTACAAGAAGCAATTTCTTTAGAAAAAAGTAAAAGTGGAGATCAAAAAAATGTTTTTTCTCAAATTTTTCAAAAAGAAGGGAATGCAATAACTGATCTTGAAAATAAAAAATTACAAACTACAATTAATGATTTACAAATTGAAAATGAAAAAATAATGAAAGAAAATGAAGAAATTAAAAAATATATTGAACAATTGAAAATTAATTCTGATAATAAAATCAATGAATTAAATAATCAAAATAAAAATTTAGAATTAAATTTGGATAAAAAAAATAAACAAATTGATGAAATAATGAAAAGATATGAAGTTGTTAAAATTACAGATAATGAAAATATAAATGAAAAAAATAATTTACAAAATAAATTATCTATTTTAGATAATGAAAATAAAAATTTGAAAGAAGATATAGAAAAATACAAATTAGAAAATAATGAACAAAATGAAACATTAAATGAATTGGAAAAAAAAACTAGAAAAATAATTGAAGAAAATTTAAATTTACAAATTAAAATGACTCAATCTACAGATATGGCTGAAAATGGTCAAATTATTTCACAAAAATTTATTTGTGAAAAAAAAGGAAAAAATAAATGTGAAATTACCTTTGGTCCAAATGAAGATAATAAATATATAATGTTAATTACAGATTATTATAATAGAACAACAGAAACTATTGATATTGAAAATATAGATTCTGTTAAAATTAATACAAAAGAAAAATCTATTGAAATTTCTTTGGATAAAAATTATAAAAATCAAAAAATTTTTTTTTTTTCAAATGAGATTAAAAAAATTGAAGAAATTTATAATGAATATAAAAATATAGTAAAACAAATTAAAGAAATTATATCTAATATAACATAATTTATTTAAATTTTTGTTAGTTTTATTTAAAAAGTATTATTTGTTATTATTATCATTTTTGTCTGATTTTGAAAAAAAATCAAAAATATTCAATTTTTTTATATTATTTCCTGCTTTTGCTGTCATATTTTTTAAATTATTTCCTGCTTTTGAAGTTATATTTTTTAATTTATCTCTAAAATTAAATTGATTTGTATTCTCTTTTATATTATTTTTTTCTTCTTTATTATCTAAAATTTTTTGTGGAATTTCTAAATTATTTTTTTTTGCTAATTCAATTAATTTTTCAAATTCTTTTTTTAAATTTTCTAATTCACTTTCTTTTTTTTCAAGTCTTAAAAACATTACTTCTTTTGTATTTAATTCTTGTTCTAATATTTTTTCTTTTTTCATTAATTTCTCTTTTAATTTTTTATTTTCTTCTTCTAATAATGAAAATTTTTGAGAATAAAATATCACTTTGTCATTTATATTACTATTTTCGTTTGAAATTTCTGCTAATTGTTTTTCTCTAGACTGTAAAACTTTTTCATATTTTTGAACAATTTGTTCAGGAGTCATTCCTGAATAATCAAAATTTTTTATTGAAGAACCTGATTGTGACATTTAATTATTAATCAAAAAATTTAAAAAAATTAAAAAATTAAAAAATAATAATAAGTTAATTAATAAATAATAATCTTTGAAAATAGGGAAATGTTGTATTATTCTTTTTTTTTATTATTATTATGTTTAAATATGTTTTGAATGAAAGTTTCAATTTTTTTATTTTTAATATTTTTATGAATAGAATGAGAAAAAATTCAACTTTTAAATTTCACTTTTTTCTTCTTTCTTATAGATTATAAAAATAGTCAAACCTATGAAGTAAATTATTCTAAAACAATTTAATTATATTTTTCAAAATTTTTGAACTTAAAGAGAAAAAAACTAAATGTTCCAAAAATAATCAAAAAAATCAAAAAATTACAATCATTATTAAATAGAAATAGATGAAAAGATTATATTTATATAAATTTATTTAATTTTATAGAATAAGAAAAAGTATTTTCTTATTTTAAAAAAAAATTTTTTAAATTTAAGAAAATTAATCCTTCGAAATGATTCTAAAAAATGTTTTAAATTATGAATATATTTGATTTTTTCCTTTTATTTTCTTTATATTTCTTATTCAAATCAAATTCTATTACAAATAAAAGTTTTTTAAAAATCATTATTATTTTATAATAAAAAAAGTTATATTTTGATTTATCATTTCATTTTAGAATAATTAATTAATAAAAACCATGGAAAAGGATTCTTCGTTTAAAAAAAATCAATCAATTTTAGAAAATAGAAGACTAATTAAAAGTATTTCAATAGAAAATTCATTTTATCTTTTTCAAATGAAAATTGAAGAAAAAGAAGTTATTTTAATATTTACAATAAATAGTATACTAATATATGAATATCCAAATTTTGATTATGAATACAAAATTGATATTCAAAATGATTATTATACTAGAATTCAATTATTAAAATGTGGTGTTTTAGTTTTAATGGGAGCTAATGGGACACAATCTATTTTAATAAAAAAAGATAAAAAACTAAATAAATATTCTTGTTATAAAGGAGATATTTTTAATAATATTGGTCCAAGTGTTCATTTACTTGAACTTGAAAATACAAATTTAGCAATATTAAAAAAAAAATCTATTACTTTTTTAAAGAAATTAAATGAAAAAGATTTCCAATTTAAAGATGTAGCAGATCCATCTAATTTAATTATAAAAAATCTAAATTCTTATGAAATAAATTTTGAATTTAAAACTTCTCAGATTGATAATCTTGACATAATAGAAATGAATAAAGATATAATTGTTTTTCATAATTCATATTATATTTATATTTTCTCTTTTGAAATAAAACAAATTATTTCAATTTTTAAAATTTCAATACCTACAATGTGTGATGATGTTATGAAAAAAATCTCAAATGATATATTTATCTTTATGGGGGAAAATATTATTTATTTTATTTCTATAAAACTTGGAATGATAATTGAATATGCTGAATTATCTGATATTTGTACAATAGTTGCTTCAACTATTTTATCAAATAAAAATATTATTTTTGCTACTTTAGAATCAAGTAATAATAGTGAACTTTGTTTAAATGAATTACAATATGATGAAAAAGAAAATAAAAAAAAAATTATTTCAAGTTTAGAAATTACAAATAATGGAGATGGAATGGTTTTTATATATGAACTTGAAGATGGAAAAATAGTTACTTGTTCTAACAGTATTGTTTATATTTATAGTAATTAATAATTATTTTAAAAAAAATTTTATTCATAATAATATATATTTCAATAAAAATTTTGAATTAATAAATCAATGCCAGACATTTTATTAAAATATTTTTTATAAAAAATGTAAGGAAAATTAGATCTCCTTTTTACAAAGAACAAATGAATTTTAAAAAATATTATTATTAAAATAAAAAGATTAATAATATGAATTATCAATAAAAAAATGAATATGGAATAGAATATTAATATAGAATAATTGTGAATTATCAAAAATGAAATAAAAATTCAAAAGTTTTTATAAGTTAGATAATTATAATTAAAAAATTAAATGTCAAAAGAAAATAACCAAAATAAATAATTGATTTCAAATAATAGAAAAAAGAAATTTAGGTGAAAGAATATATTAAATGTAGAATAATTTTATTTTGAATAAACATTTTATGAAAATACTTTAAAATAATTATATGATGTTATTTTTTGAATAAATAGGATAAAAACAAGAAGGTAATACTTTTCTAACATTATATTTATTCCTTGATAATTATAATTAAAAAATTTGCTTATATTGAATATAGATAACAAATTATAAAAAATATAAATAATATTAATCTTATAATATATATAAATACTGGTAACTTTTTTTTATTCAATTTATTTTTAAATATTTTCTTCTATTTCTCATTTGATAATATTTTTAATTCTTTTCAATGTTTAATTCTTTGTTAAATAATTTTAGGAATCTTTTTTTTGAACTTAGGAAATTTGAAAAAAATTTTCATCTCAATATTGAAAATTTGTTTGATTTTTTATCCATATTATTGAAATCTTGAATTTATTGGAGTAAAGAGTAAATACAATTAAATCATAAATGAATAAATAACGTAAATATAAAAATATATTATCAAAGATTAATTTCTTCTTTTTCAGTAGATATTCTCAAAAATCCTTTTTTAAAAAATTTTATATTTTTTGACTACTATCAAATTACTTTTTTAATATTCATTCTGGTTTTAATTCATTTATTTTAAATAATAAAATATTTTTGAAGATAAAAAATGAATAAATTAATTCAAAAAAAACCTTTATTTCATAAATTATATAAAAGAAAAAAACTTCATAAATAATATAACATATTATTATAAATGGTATAATTAATTATTTAATATATAGTAATATTTAAAAAAAATTCATTTAATTTACCATAAAAAATTTAATACTCCAAATAAACAAATTAAATAATAAACCAAAAAAAAAATAATATTTAAATAAAATTATATAACTCCAAGTCCAGCAGCATTAAAAATTTCAACTCCATTTTCATTTCTAACAAAATGATGAAAAGAATCATCATCAATAGTCCAATTATCATGAAAAGTAGTATTAAATTTTTTAGAAATTAATTTAGCTAATTTTATATAATCAATATTAACATGAGTTATCTCATCAATAAATTTTTCATTAAAAGCCCATTCTCTAGCTTCAATAAATTGTTTCATATTTCCAAGACCTCCAATAACACAACAACTAAGAAAAGTACAAGCAAATTGCATTCCTTCAACATTCCATTGATAATCAACATTTTTTAATCCAGTTCCACATTTAATAAATTCTTGATTTCCACTTTTATAATAAACTTCATTACAATTTTCTTCAAAAAAAAAATCATTAATATTATTCTTATTATTATTATTTTCATTAATTCCAACTTGATATTTTCTTCCTTTTATCATTATAGCATCAATTTCTTTTCCATAAATTCCAGAAATTCCTTCATCAATATCATATATATTATATTTTGATTTTTCTGGTAACCAATCACCATTTAAAATATGAACTCTATATTTTGCTCCTTTTATTGATATACAATCTATTATTTTACCATTTCCAGCATAATCTATTTGAGATTTATTTTGAGAATTTCCTGTTACTGGAGAAAGCCAATTTGAATCTTTTATATGAACTCTATATTCTAAATTTCCATCTATTCTTAATGCTGTTATTGGAATTCCAAATTCACCTGAATATCCATTTTCATTATCATATTTATTATATCCTGATACTTCTTTAAGCCATTTTATTGAATTTATTAATGGAAAGAATATTATGATCAGAAACATTTTTTTATTAATTTTTTTTTATTTATTTTTTAAAAAAAAGGAAAAAGGAATATAAATGTATATAAGAGAAATTCAAAATAAGAAATAATTCATTTTTTATGTTTTAAATTTTGAATTCTTGTATAAATAAATGCTAAAAGTTAATTGTAATTGAAATAGAAATTATATATAATTATTTTTAATCTTCAAATCCTAAAAGATATTTTTAATCTTTAATTTATTTTTATTTTATTATTTAATATTTATCCATTCAATGTTTTTAGATTTTTAACTGGATAAAATATATATAATCCAATTTAAAAATTAAAAATCCTATTACTTTCTATTTTTCCCTTAATATTATTTTTTTTTTCTTTCCTCAAAGAAAAAATTTACGAATCAAAAATGTATTTTAATTTATTCATCTTATCAGAAAATTATTAATTTATATTTAAATAATTATTTATTAACAAAGAAAAGGGAACATTTATTATAAATTACACATTCACAAATTCTAAATTGAATGAAAAATATTATTTTCAGAAAAGGAAGTATAAAAATGTATACAATTTTGTTGATACCTCTTATTAATATTTACCATTATAATTTAATTTTAAATATATGAAACAACAAACCTCTGATATAAAATATTTATTTTTAATTTATTAAACAAAAATTTAATTTTGAAAATTGTTAAAAAAATGATTATTTAAAAATATAATAATTAAATATTATTTTAATAGTTTTAAAACAAAATATGATTATAATAGTTTTGAACATTTTGATAAGGTTGATTCATTTGATTTGGATGAACATTATTATTATTATTATAATTATAATTGTTTTGATCATTTTGATAAGGTTGATTCATTTGATTTTGATAAGCATTATTATTATTATAATTATAATTGTTTTGACCATTTTGATAAGGTTGATTCATTTGATTTTGATGAATATAATTCATTAAATTTAAATTATTTCTATGTTCTTGATCCATTAAAATCATTTCTTTTTTATGTTGACTATTCATATCATTCAATTTATTTATATGAGCTAAATTAATTTTTTTCCTTTCTAAATCTTTTTCAATCAGAGCTTTTTGTGTTTGTTTTTTGATTTCTTCTATTTCTCGTGCATGTTGTTCAGACATGTTTCTTATTTTTTGCTCATGAGCCTTTTTGAATTGCTCTCTTTCTAATTTACTTTGTTTTTGTTTTTCTTCTGCTTTTTTTTCCATTTCTAATTTTTCTTTTACCAATTCTTCTAAAACTTTTTGATGTCTTTCATTTTCTTCTTTAATTTTTTGCTCATTTAACTTTTTTCTTTTAATTTCTTCTTCTTCATATTTCTTTTGGTTTATTTTTTTTTCTAATTCAAGTATTTTATTCATTTCTTCTCTTTCTTTTTGATATTGAATTTCTATATTTTTTCTTTTTTCTTCATTTTCTTTTTCTAATTTCTTTTTTTCTTCTTCTCTTTTAATTTGTTCTTTTTTTCTTTCTTCCTCTTCTATTTTTAGTTTTTCTTTTCTTTCTTTTTTTTTTTTTTCTCTTTCTTCTTTTATTTTTTTTATTTTCTCTTGAAATTCTTCTTCTTCTTTTCTTTGTTCTTCTCTTTTTCTTTTCATTTCTTCTTCAAATTCCTTTTGTTTTCTTTCCATTTCTTCTTTATATTCTCTTTCTCTTTCTTTTTCCTTTTCTCTTTCTTTAATTATTTCAATTTGTTCTTTTTGATTTTTTATTTCTTTTTTTCGGATTATGTTCATTTATTTATTTAGTTGTCATATTCTTTCTATTTTATACATTAAATTATTACTATATTTTTACCTATTTTCATTTATTAAATTTATATAAATTTTAATTATTGATCTTTTGTATATTCATCTTCATATCAAATAAAGGTTATCATTTTTTTTAATGTTTATTATCCATTAAATTTTTTTTGATGAAAGTTTTGTTTTTTTTTCAAATTTTTTTTTTTAAATTGAAATTATTTTCTGTAATTTAGAATTCACTCATTGTTTTTTATTTTCTTCATTTTCATTTTTATTAATCTCAATGAAGAAATATAATGATAAACATATAATCCTAAATACTTAAACTTTTTTCAAACATTAGATAACTTTTGTTACAAAAATGAAGAGATAAATGTATTTAATTTTTAAAATATATAAAAAATATTTATAAAAAAATTAAAAAGTTAAATAAATATGATATAATAATAATAAAATTCATAATATTTTATTTATTTTATATTTAAGTTAATTTATATTTCTTTCAAATTAGAATTCAATAATAAATAATAAATAATATAAGTATAAATTAATTTATAAAAACTAACTGAAATAAATAATGATAAAAAGAAATATATTTATGTTAGGTATAAAAAAAAGAAGAAGAATAATGATGGAAATGGAAAAATAATAAAAAAAATAATAATTTTAAAGATAAAAATGATGAGAATAAAAGATGATAGAAATTAAGGAAAAGAAATAAGAAATTGAAATAATGTTGATAATATGTTTTATTCCCAAATTATTACAAAAAGATTGTGTTATTAAATTTTCATTACAATAATAAATAATAATTAATAAAAAAATATAAAAAATAAAAATTACACAAAAAAAATATAGTATAAACTTGTTAATAATTTCAATAAGAAAAAGAAAAGGGTATTCCTATCATGGAATGAGGGATATTCTCACCTTTTTTTATTTTAAGATAGAGGTAATCTCTTTTAGAACTGCACAAATGTGAAAAGAAAAAAATTCAAATCTTTTTATTCACAAAAAAAGCAATTTGATAATATCAAAAATTCAAAAAAAAATAAAATCAATTATTTAAAGAAATAAAATCAAAATACAAAATATTATATCATTTAATTCTTTTTAATTCATCATAAATAAAATATTTATAAAGGTTTTCTTTACTAAATTATAATTTTTAAAAAGTTATTCTTCAATAATTTTTAAATATTTACATTAATTGCAAATTTTGTTATTCTTTTTTAAAAATATTTATTTTCAAAATTAAATTGATTAAAAGAGAAATAAAATATAATTCTTTTAATTTTTATTTATTAAAACTTATGAGTATTATTTACTTCTTTTTATTTATTTAATAATATTTGAATAATTAAAATTTTTTTATTAAAAAATGAAAAGGATAATTTTAGGTGATGATAATGAAATAATAATTTAATAAATGAAAATTTTATTGAATATGATAAAGAAAAAAAAAAATTGAATTTTTGAAAGATTCTCATTTAAAAGTACAAACTTTATTAATAAATTTAATCGAAGAAAAAATTAATAATGATGAAAAGAAGAAAATATTAGAAAAATTAAAGGAAATTTTTTCAAATTTTAAAGAAATTGCTCATATTTTTATTTTATCTCCATTTTTATCAAATAGTAATATTTTGAATATTTTAATTGATTTATTTTTATACAATGAATATTTAAAGGAAATTACAAAAGATTTATTAATTTTTTTTATGAAAAAAATTACAATTTACCTTATTAGTAAAAATAATAAAAAAGTAATTTAATTCAAAAAATGGCCAAGAAGAAAATATATTAATTTTTTGAATATTAAAAAATATTAAAATGTGAAAAAAAAAAAAATAAAAAGAATATATAACTTTTACATTGACAACAAAAAAGAATTAAAATATTTTTTTAAAAAAATTAATTAAATATTATGTTTAAATAAATCATTTCATAAAAAAAAAATTTATTTAATTAACTTTATTTACTATTCTAAATATGCTTTCATATTTTTTTTCTAAAAATTCTTCAGTTTCATTAATACCTTTAAATACATCAGTTCTTAATTTTTTGATAGAATTTTCTAAATTTTCTGTTCTTGCTTTCAAACTATCAATATCTTCTGAATTATAATCAAATAGTTTTTTTAAAGAATTATTTTGTTCGTCAAAATGATTTTGAATATATTGAATAAATTTTTCATGTTCACTTAGAATATGATTTTCAAAATGTTCTATTTCTTTATTTAAATTATCATGTTTCTTATTATTATTTTCAGTAAGTTCATTATTTTGTTTTCTAATAGTATTATTCATTTCATTAAATTGATTATAAACATCATTTTTAATTAAAGCAAAATTATTTGTATGATTTTTAAAAATATCATCATAATTTTTCATCTTTGAACCTAATTCTAATATAATATTATCCATTTTTTGAATAAATTGTTCATAAGAATTATCCTTTTGAAAATTATTTTCCTTTATTTTTTTAATTTCTGAAATAGTTTGAATTCTAAATGTTTTTAATTGTTCATTTTCATTATTTAAATTTTGAATTTGTTTTTGCATTTCTGTTAAATTAGAAGTAAATTTTGAAATTATTTCATCAATTTTTTTAGAATTAAATTCAGAATTAATAACATTATTATTTAATTCACTTCTATATTGATTAAATTCATTATTTATCATATCTTCAATTCTTTTAAACTTTTCATCATATTCATTATTTTTATTCATTTTATAATTACCTTTACTATCACTTTTAATATTAGATTCAATTAAAGAAATAAAATCAGAATTTTTTTTATGAACATCTTCTAAAATATTTGATTTTAATTTTTCCATATTATTATTAATAACATCTCCAAAATGATCAAATGAACCTTTTAAAGCATTTAATTGACCTGAAAAAGCTTCATTTGTAGTTAAAGTATGTTTTTCTAAATTTTGTCTTTGAATTATTTCAGTATTTAATAATTGAGATAAGTTTTCATTTGAAGCTTCTAATTTTGAAATTTTTTGAAATAATTTTTGAATATCAAAACCAATTTCAGTAATTCTTGTTGAAATAGAATTAGAACTCATTTTATAAAAAAATTTTAAATATAAAAAAAATTAAATTTCTTTCATAAAAAAATATTAAAAAAACTAAAAACTTGAAAATTAATAAAAAAAAGCCAAATAAAAAAAAAATAAAAAAAACCCAAATAAATAAAAAAAAAATGAGTAATGATCCAAAAAAAGAAGATGAAACTCAACCAATAGGAATAGATTTCAATGATTTTGGTAAAGAAAACAATTCATCAAAAGACAATGTAGGTTCATCTCAAGACGATCCAATAATAAAAGAGATATCAGGTCCTCATCCAAAAATAAAAAAAATATTACAAAGTAGAATGAATTCTTTAAAACAACTTTCAAATATATGGTTAAATGGAGATATAAGAAAAACAATAAGAGAATTAAGTTTAATTAAAGATCAAGGAGTTTCATGTGATTTTTTTAATTCTGCATTTATGCAAAATGGTTATAATAAAGATTATTTAACATTAGAAGAAAGTGTTGAATTAATTCCTTTAGTTATTACTTTAGTTGAAAGTAAATATGAAAGTAATTTTAGATGTGGTGTTAAAATGGTTTGTATGCTTTTTGATATGTATTCTGATTCTATTAGAGCTATTAAAAGAAGCCAAAAAATTGAACCGAGAACTATGGATAATTATAGAAAATTTATCGATTTCTTTGATACTATTCCAAAAATTGAGACTGTTGTTAAAAGAGATTTAAATAAAGATAAAAATTTAAAAGCTTTATTAGGAGAAATGAAAGTTTTTGTTGACGATTGTAGAAGATAAATTTTTTTTTATTCTTTTTTTTATTAAATAATAAAAGATAAAAATATTTGAATATTATTAAATATAAAAATTTAATTGTTTTTTATTATTATGGAAATAATATTTAAAATAATTGTCCTGAAATTTTTTTATTTTATCTTGAAATGATAATATATTAATAAATGGAATAAATAAAAGAAATGTGGGGATTGGGGGGATTGGGGATTGGGGATTGGG
>JAJJKW010001727.1:0-37191 GCA_023805745.1 Isotricha sp. YL-2021b | reverse complement strand
TATTAGAAGATGATTTATTATGTGTTGGAGGAAATAATTCAAAAGGATTTTATTTAATTAAAATTTCTACTCATCAACTTATTAAAAATATTATTGGACCTAAAACAATTTATGCTATTAATGAATGTTTAGATGGATTATTTTTATGTTCTATTATTGATGAAAAAGGAAATCATTCTCTTGTAAAATATAAATATGAACAACAAAATTTAATTAAAATTGCTGAAAAGGAAAAAGCACATGATAATCTTATTTATTCATGTGTTGAATTAAATGATGGAACAATTGCTTCTGGAGGATGTGGAGATGGATATTCAATTAAATTATGGGAAGATTGAATTTTAAAAAATATGAAAATTAAATTAATGTTTTAAAATCTTTTAACTAAAAATTATTCATTTAACTAATACACAAAGTGTAGAATTTCAAAAAAATTCAAGAAACAAAAAAAAATTGAAAAAAACTTTTAAAATAAATATTCTAAAAATTATTTTTCATTATTTAAATATTATTTTTCTTTTTAAAAATAAAAAATTTTAAATAAAAGTATCTTCTTAAATTCAATTACTCTTGGAAGTTTAAATAATAAATTAAATTAAATTAAATATATCAATTATAAATTGATTAACAATCTTTATTATTATTTAATATATTAAATGATATTTATGTAAAATATATTTTTTTAATAAGATATTTTAATTAAAAAATCTAAATAAAAAAACATTAATATCAATTATAAAAATTTATTTTAAAATTAAAATTATTATCTATAATAACTATTTTTAAGGTATTAATTTCAAATTATTTAAATTTTTCATTAAATATAAATATTTAAAATAATAATATTATTACTTCAAAAATATTTAATTCTTCATATTTAAATATTTAATTTTTTAACAAATATATTTAATAATTTAATATATTTTTCATCAATAATCATTAATAAACATAATTTATAAATATTTTTTATATAAATTAATAAATTTTTTTGAATATTATTTATTTCATAAAATCGTCTTCTTTATTTTGATTAATACTATTTTCAATAATATTAAACATTTTTTCATTCATATAATCTTTACCTTTTGTTTCAAATGAATCTGAGTCTATATCTATTATTTCATATTTTGGTGCTTTTACTTTTCTATATTCTTCTTGGAAAACTTTAAAAGAACATACATTATTTATATTTATTCCTGTTATTTTAATATTTCTATTAGAACATTTTTTAATTAATTTAAGTAAATTTTTTCCATGTATATCATCTTCATCATTTAAAAAATTATCATCTACTTTATCAGTATTAAAATATTTTCCATGTTGAGGAGCATCAGCTATATGAAAAATTAATTTAGTACCATTTCCCCAATTTAATTCTTCAAGAGCAATTTTGAATCCACTTACCCAATCTTCAGCTTTATCATCTCCATTTTGTAAATTTATTTTTTCTAATTCAGATTTAAATTTATTTTCATCTTGAGTAAAATCAATTTTAAAATTTTCATCATTATTCCATGAAGGTTTATCTGAATATAAAACACATCCAAAATAAAAATTATATTCATTATATTTTTGAGTAATTTCAACAAAAATATTATGACAAATATTTTTTATAATATTTACCCAATTTCCCATTGATGATGTATTATCTATTATAAAACAAATATGATATTCATTAGTTATGTAATCTCTATTTATTACATCTACTTGAATTTCATCATATATTTCACCTATTTTATTTATATTATCAGAAGAATTATTTGAGTTTCTTAAATAATTATCATTACATACTAAATATAATTTTTTGTTTGTATATTTATTTAAAATATTATTGGCAAATTCTTCATTATAAAATTTTTTGCTATTTAATTCTGATTTAAATTGAGGATATTTTTTTTTAGATTTTTCTGATATTTCACTGTCTATATAACTTATAATAATATAATCTGAAGGACTAAAATTTGTACAATCTTCATTTAATAAAACAATTTTAACGGATGATAATTCATTTCCTAATTTTTGTTTAATTAAATTAATTTGTGCTATATTGAAAGTATAAATTGAAATACTTTTTATTTTGATATTTTTTTCAATATTGAAGATAAAATATATTTATGATTTTTATTCTCATTTCATCTAATATTTTTTTCATCATTTTAATATAAATTATAATAATAATATATATAATCTTTTTTAATTTAGAATATTTTTTAATAAAAACTAAATTTAAAATGAATTAATATTTCAAAATAAACAATTTATATAATTTTTTTAATGAAATAAAGAAATTACAGCTTCATCAATATTTCCATTTGCTTTTTTAATAGCCTCTTCAATTTGTTGTTCAGGAACATTTTTTAAATCATATAAATTTTTTGCATATTCAACCAATTGTTTAATATTATAATTATTACCAATTTGATTAATATTATTATTCATATTATTTATAATTTGAGGATTATTATTATTTAAATTTTGATTATAATTCATATTATTAAAATTATTTTGGAAATTATTATTATTATTATAATTATTATTGTTAAAGTTGTTATTATTTATTTGATTATTATTATTCATTTGATTATTAATTATTTGATTATTGTAAATCATTTGATTATTATTATTCATTTGATTATTATTATAAACATTTTGATAATTAAATTGGTTATAATTATTATTATTATTATTCATTTGATTATTATAGACATTTTGATAACTAATTTGATTATTAATATTATTGTTATTATTATTATCTCCAGTAAAATAATCAGATATGCTTTTTATTCCATCTAAAACAGAATCTTTCATATTTCCAAAAACTTTAATTATTGAAGAAGAAGTATCATTTTTATTTTCTATTGAATTGTTCCATTTTTGGAATTGTTCATTTGTTCTTATTTTTATAAAAGGATGTGAATGAATTGGTCCTTGAATTTTTTCACAATTTTCACAAAAGAATAATGTACATTCATCACATTTATATACAATATTTTTAATTGGAAATCTTGTACATTGGCTACAATTAACTGGAAAATTTATTATATTTATTTTATTTTGATTATTATTTAAATTATTATTATTATTATTTTGGTTGTTATTATTATTTAATGCATTAGGTAGATTATTATTATAATTATTAAAAAGATTTACATTATTATTATTTAATATTTTATTCATGTTATTGTTATTATTATTATAATTATTTTGTTTATTATTATTATTAAAAGGGTTAGAAATATTATTATTATTATTATCGTTTTGTTGTTTTTTTAATAAAAACTGATTATTTTCATCAGTATTATTATTGTTTTTAATATCATTTTTATTTTTATTTTCATCATTTAATAATTTATCAATATTATCAATAATGATATTATTGATAATTTCATTTTCAATCTCATTCTTTTTTTTATTGTTATCTTTATCATCAATATCTTTTTTATTAACATTATTGTATTGAATAAAACTTTTCATAGCATTTTCTTTTTGATTAATATCATTTTCATTTTTTAATTCAATTTCAATAGTACTGACTTCATTATTTTTTAATTGTTCCAAAAATTGTTCATAATCAGAACTACTTTGAATAGTAATTTTATCTCCTTCTTCATCTTTATAAAAAATTAAAAAATTATTTAACATATCATTTGGTATATTTAACATGTTTGATAAACTTTGAGAAAAGTGTTCATATTTTAAAGGCACAATCACTTTGTTAATATCATTATAAAATTTTAAATTTACGTTCATTTTTTTTATTTCTATTATTATTTAATTGGTATTTATAAGAATAAATGTTAATTGATATTAAATTATATTAAATTATTTTTTTTTATTTTTTATAAAAATATTTTTAGAATGGGATGTGGAAGATCTTCAGTAATTGAAAATGATAATTTAGATTTATTTTCTGAAATTTTTAAAGAAGCTAAGATTTTAATGTTAGATTATAATCCTTTTTATTCAATTTCATATGATAGTTTTATTAATTATTTAAATTCCATTGAAAATCAAGATTTAAAAAGTAAAATAAAATTAATAAGTAAGAAATTTGAATTTAATGAATTTTCTGATTCTTTATTTAATTATAATTTAATATTAATAAATAAGAAATTTGAAAATATTTTTCCTGAAGATTATGATTATTCAAATGATATTATTATTATTATTTATTTATTTGCAACAAGAAACATTGATGATTTATTAAATATAAAAAAACAATTTTTACTAAAAATCATTTTAAAAGCTTCAAAAAATTCAAATAATGAAATTTTAACAGGAAAATTTTATAATATTATTTTAAATATTGTTTTACTTTTATTATTTTCTTTTATTTATTTTTTCCTTACTATTCCTATTTTAGATTTATATTTGAATTTAAATAAAAGAGAAATTTATGAATTAATAGTAAAAAAAAAAAAGATTAAAGAAATAAATCACGAAGATTTAAATTCTTTATTGAATGAAAGTTTAAAAAAAATGAGTTTTGATCAAATAAATTCAAATGATATAATTGATAATTTATTAATTGATATTTTTTCTCCTATTTCAGATATAATAATTAATAACCCAGAAGTAGAAAAAATTGTTTTAACAGAAAGTCAAATTGAAAATGTTATTATAAATATAGAACAACTTTTTAATTTAAATACTTTTTATAATATATTTGTTTTTTATAACAAAAATTAAAGCTATATTTTTTTTTTAAATTTATTAAAATAAATAGTAATATATAATTTACTCGAAATTCTTATTTAATACATTTTTATTCAATTATTTGGAATATTATTTATATACAATATTTTTATTATAATAAACTTAATCAAAACTTATATCTAAATACTTTCTTTCTCAAATATATTTATCATTTTTAGAAATTTTATAAGAGAAAAAATTTTTCTTAAAAATAATATCAAAATTAAATATTAAATTTTTATTATTTGTTATTATTAAATATTTAGTTGACTTTCATTTTCAAATAAAATAAATAAATTTTAATTATTTTCATTTTAAATTTCTTTTATTTTTATTTTTAATTTAAAAAAAACAAAAAATAATTAATTTTTTATTTAATTAATAACAAGACAAAGATGAAAATAATTAACTTTTTACTATTTATTTTAAAAAATAAAATAAAATCTATTAATTTTTTTTCACTATTTTGAATAATTAATTTTTTTAAATAATAAGGCAAAACCCTTTTTTTCCTTCATATCTTAAGTTCTTCTAGTATAAAATAATACATAGACCTCTTTTTTCTCAAAAAAAATAAAATAATATTAAAACTAAGATTAATAATAAATTTATGGATGAAATAAGTAAAAAGAGAAGATTTCCGGAAAAAATTTCGGTATCCTATATAATCACAATGAAAAATTTTATAAAATAATAAAATATGTCAGAAAATATTTCAAAATTATTTAATATTTATGATATTTTTGATGAAATAGAGGAAGAAAGAATCGAATTAAAATTCGGAAAGAAAAAAACAGGAAGAAAAAGCAAAAATAGTGAAAATACTGAAAATGAAAACAAAAAAAAAAGATATCATTCAAAATATAAAAAAGATAATATGAGAAGTAAAGTTATTACTAATTTCACAACTTATATAACATCTTTTTTAAATGATTATGGAAAATATTTTATAAGTCAAAAAGAAGATTTATTTAAAAAATTTTCTTATCATTTAAGAGCAAAAGTTAATATAAATTACTTAAATCATCTAATGTCACTTTCTCTAAAAGATTTTTGTCAATTAAAAGTTTCAACAAAACATAAAAAAAATGAAAGATTAAATTCAAATTCTTTACTTTTATTATCAAATTATTTTGGAAAAGCTTTTTTAGATATGAAAATATCTCAATTTTATAAAGATTTTTATCTTAAAGAAAATGATGATTCACGAATTTGTTTTTATCACCTTTCAAATAAAACTGAAAATTTTGAACAATTTTTAGAACATTATCAAAATGAGCCTGATTATCAACGTTTATTAAGAAAAACTGGTTATGAATTATTAGATTTTGCTTTTAAAAAAAATTATCAAGATTTAACTGTTCAATCTCCAAATATTTTTTCTAAACCAAATTTTGAAGATGAAAATTTAACTACAGAATCAAATTCCAATTCTAATATAATACAATTAAATAATAATAATTCATTAGTGTTAAATTTTCCAGAATATGAAAATAATCAAAGTTTTTTTATGAAAAATTTTTTTTGAATTAAATTTATCATTTAATAATTAATTATAATAATATGTAATATAATTAATATTTCTAAAAAAAAAAAAAAATATTTTGAATTTTTTAATATTCTAAAAAATAAAAAAAAACAAATAAAAGAAAAGAAAAAATAATATAAAATTAAATGGGTTGTGTAGATGCCAAAGAAAAACTTCAACAAAAAATTTCTTTATTAAAATTAGCAAAATTTCAAATTGAAAAAGAAAGACAAGAAAATTTAAAAAATTTAGAAAAAATTGAAGGACATCCAATTTCTAGAACTCCTATTCCAGATTATATTATTCATGATAATAATAGTATTGAAGATGAAGATAATATTATTAATGAAGAAAAAATTAATGATAGTAATAATAATATTAGTGATGAAAATAGAAATAAAAATAATAATAATTCTAATCATTTTGAGAATAATGATATTGTAAATTTTAATGCTGAAAATATGAATCATGAAAATTGTTTTATTAAAAAACAACATCATCATCATCATCATCATAATCATCATCATCATCATAAAATAGAATAAATTGTTTTATTTAAATATATTTTTATTAGAAAAAAAGTTTTTGTATTCAGATGTATAAAAAATAAAAGTAAATAATTATCATATATAATTTGTTAAAATAATATTAATTTTCAATAACAATTAAAATATATATTTCTAAAAAAATATAAATGAATGACTTTAATGAATATAAAGGAATGTTTTATAATGATAAAAAAGAACATAAATTTTTTGAAGGAGGAGCACATTTTAAATATAAAGAATTATTTTATATTTTATTATATTTAAAAAAAGAAAATGAAAAAAAAATTTATCCTTTAATTTCTGATAATCATATAATAAAAAATATAAAAAATAAATCAGATGAAAATTCTCAATCACCATTAAAAAATAATATTAGAATAAAAAAAGTTTTTTCATCTTTTAAAAATGAGAATTCAATTTTTGAAAAAAACAATCGCCAAAAAAAAAAAAAGTATGTCTCAAATTGATATAAACCCAAATATTTATTTAAATAAAAAGAGTAATTTCAACTTTTATAAATTAGGTTGTATAAAATTCAGAAATAATTTAATTTTAAAAGAAAAAAATTCTAGTATTGGAAATAAAAGACAATCTAATTTAATAAATAATAAACATTTCATAAATAATAGTTTGAACGATGAAAAACTGTTAATTCCAAAAAAAATCAATTTGAAACTAAAAAAATTCAATTATAATATCTATAATAATTCTTATAATTATAATTTAAATGAATTTGGAAATAGAAGTAATAGTAAAATTCAAAATGATGAGTTTGTTTTAAAAAAAAATTTTTCTTTGAAAAATTTAAATAGTAGAAATAATATATTTAAAGAAATAAGATTATAAATAATTTACCGAAATGTATTCTAAAAAAAACTTTTGTTGATGAAAATACAAAAAGTAGAAATATAAACTTGAATGGTTTAAAAAAATCAAATTCAGTATTTTTTTTGAAAAATAATATTTTAATACCAAAATTAATTTTAAAGCAAAATTAATTTTTTATTATATTTGACGAAAAAACAATTATAGAATAAAATTTAATTTCATAAAATAAATGTTTAAAAGGGATAAAAAATATTATTATAGTTTTTTTAAATATAAGATATTATAAAAATGGTTTTAATTATTATTATCTAAATTAATTTCCCCATATTTTTCTTTATATTCATTATAAATATTAGTTAATAAAGTATTTTGTTTTTTAATAATTTTTATAGTATCAGCAGTTTTACCATAAATTTCATTTAATTTTTCATATTTTTTTTTCCAATCTTCAACTTCATTTTCATTCTTTTTATTAGAATTATTCATTAAATTATCATATTCTTCAATTTTATCCTTTAATTCTAATATTATTAAATCTTTTTGTTTTAAAATTTCTTTGGAATATTCATTTTTTTTTTTATATTCTTGAATTATTTCTTCTTTTTCTTTTTCTAAATTATTTTGAACTTCAATTAAAATTTTATTTTTCTCTTTTAATTCATTAATTTCTTTTTGTAAATTATTATTTTCTAAAACTTGTTCTGAATATAAAGAGTTTAAACTTTCATTTTCTGTTTTTAATTCAAAATATTCATTTCTTGTTTTCATTTTTTTTTCATTATTGTTTATTGAAGTTGGAATAAAATATTTTTGTTTTAAAAAATCTAATTCTTCATTTTTACTTTTTAAATCTTCCTTTAATTTTTCATTTTCTTCATTTAAATTTGAAAACCAATTTTTTAAATTGTTATAAGTTAATTTATTATCATTTAATAAATCATTTAATTTTTTGTTTTCTTTTTTTAAATAATTTATTTCTGATTCAATTTTTATTACATTATCTATATTTATTTTTCCTTTATTATTGTCACTATTGAAATTGTCTTCAATAATATTTTCACTATATAAATTATCATTAAAATTTATATTATTTAAAATTTCAATATTTAAATCATTAAAATTATCATTATTAAAATTATCAAGGTCAAAATTTTGATATTCATTATCATTTAAAAATTCATTTTGATAACTATGTTCTTTAATAATTTCTTTTTTAATATTATTATTATTTTGACTTTCATGTTCAGTTGAAGTTTTATATTCTTCATTTTCATAATTTTTCTTTTTCCTTCCTCTTCTTTCAATTTTTGGATTAATTTTATCAAATTTTTTTAATAACATTTTTATTTCTAATTTTTTTATATTTCTTTGAGGAACCCATTTTTTTTCTCCATTATTATATTTTAGTAAATATAAATATCCTATTTTACTGTCTTCTTTTCTTTCTAATACTTCTTCAACTATTAAATCTTCTTTTTTAGTTTTTTTTACCATTAATATAAAAATTTAATTTTTTTGAAATTATATTATTAATTCAAGGTCAATTTTTATGAAAATTATTATATTTATATTTTTTATAAAAAAAATATAATTTTTTTAAGTATATATTATTTAATATGCAACAACCAAAAATTTTTTCAAATCATAATTCTCAAAAATCAATTTTAAATAATTCAAATACTCAAAATCAAAATAATAATAATTTATATAATATAGAAATCAATTCTTCAAATCAAAACGACAATTCAAGAAAATATAATTTTGAAAATTTAAATTTAAATACAAATAATATTTCAAATAATAATATTCCAAATAATAATGTTTCAAATATTAATAATTCAAATATCAATATTTCAACATATCAAAGTGATAATAATTTAAATGAAAAAATGACAAAATTAAATAATGAAAGAAATTCTACTTTATCAACTTTAAGAAAAGAAATGATTTTAAATGAAGAACAAAGAAATTACATTAAAATATTAAAAGAAATAATAGAAAAAAATTTATTTGAAAATGGTTATGGTTCTTTAATAAAAAAATCAAGAGAATATAAAAATTATAATCTTAATAAAGGTTTACCTGAAAATAATGAAAGTAATATAGTAGATTTTTTTGTCGATTTTTCAAAATATAAATTAGAAAATGAAAGATTTAAACATGAAATAAATACAATTAAAAAAGAATTAGAAGACAATAAAATATTATTAAATGATTATCAATTAAAAAATGAAAATTTAAATCATGAAAATTTAAATTTAAAAGAAGAAAATGAAAAAAAAAATGAATTTATTGAAAATTTAAATTTAGAGAATCAAAATTTAAAAAAAGAAATTGAAGGTTTAAATAATAATATAAATAATTTAAATAAACAAAATGAACAATTAAATAATCATTTAATCGATTTTAAAAATTTAAATCAAGAAAAAGAACATCAAATTGAAGAAAATTTAAAATTAATTTCAGAATTAAAACAAGAATTAGAAAATAAAAAAAAAGAAGAAGATAAAATTTTTATTTTACAAGATGAATTACAAAAAATTAAAATTAATTTAAAAGAAGAAAGAAATTTAAAAGATGAAATAGAAAAAAAATTTTTAGAAACTCAAATGGAAAATGAAAATTTAAATCAAACTTTAAAAAATTTAGGAAGTGACAAGGATGAATTATCATATACTTTAAAAAATATAAAAGATAAATTTAATATAACTTTAAATTATCAAAATGAAATAGAAAAATTAACTTCTTGTATTCAAATAAGAGAAAATGAATTAAAGAAAACAATTTTAGAATTAAATAATTTAAATTCTGATTATTTAAAATTACAAAATCAAAATTGTCTTATTCAAACTAAATTAAATAATGCTTTAGAAAAAAATAAAAATTTAAATGACAGTAATGATAATTTAAAAGAACAAATTAATAAATATAAAAAAAAAGATTTATTTAATTTTAATAGTAAAAATTGTTGCAATTTTGAAAATAATAATGAATGTAATGATATTAATCAATTAAAATATAATATTGAAAAATTGAATAAAAAACTCTATGAAACTGAAATTGAATATCAAAAATTATTTAATGAATATAATAATATAAATAATTGTAATTATAATTGTAACAATTCTGAAGAAAAAAAATATAATTTAAATCAAAATATTGACATTAAAGATAGAAATTGCCAATTAGAAATATTAATAAATAATTTAAAAGAACAAAATAAAAATTTATGTATTGAAAAAAGTAATTTGGAAAAAAATTTAAATGAATTTATAAATAAAGAAAAATATGATAAACATTTTTTCCAAAATGATATTAATAATTTAGTAATTGATTTAGAAAAAATTAATGAACAATTTAATAATAAAAATAACAACATAATTAAATTTAAATCTGCTTTATCTTCAAAAGATTTTTTTCAAATAACAAAGAATGAAATTGTAAATTTAACAAATGAAAATTTACAATTAAAAAAAGATTTAAATTTATTTAAACAAAAATTACCTGAAATTGAAAAAGAAAAACAAATATATTTAATTAATAAAAAAGATTTAGATTCAAAAATAAATGATTTAAATTGTATAATTCAAAGACTAAAAAATGAACAATTGAATTTTCAAAAACAAATTAATGATTATAAAGAAATGAATAAACAATTAAAAATAACAATTCAAAATTATAGTAACGAATTAAATTCAAAAAATAATATGATAACAAATTCAAATTATGATAATAATTTATATAAAGATAAAAATTCAAAATTAACAAAAGATAATCAATATTTAATGACAATTATTTATAAATTAAATAAATTGTTTCCAAAGTTAAATATTCATTTATTAATTAATCAATTTATCAATTGTAATAATATTTCTTCTATTGAAAAAGAAAGAATAAATGAAAATTTAATGATTGAAATAGAAAAATTAGAAGAATATATTAATGATTTAAAATATAATAATAATAGTAATAATAATTCTAACTTTCTTTTTAATGAAAATAGTATAAATAATAATTCTTTAAATCAATATTCAAACGATTCAAATAATTATAATCCAAATTATAATAATTCATTTAAAATTGCCAATTATAAAAGTACATTAAAATATTGAATAAATAAATTTATTTAAATTTTTTTTTATAAACAAAAGATGATTTTAATATTTTTATTAAAATTATATAATTCAAAAAATTTTTTTAAAAATGAATTGTTGTGAAATTTGTTTTAACGTCAATAAAAATATTGAAATTAAAAGAGTAAATTCAATTAAAAGATCAAATAATCATTCTCAAACAAAAATAAGTACAGATTATATTTTAAGTACAGATGAAAATAATTTAAAAAATATTCATATAGAAAAATATAATAATGAAAAAGATACTTTAGAAATAATAGATTATCCAGAAAATAAAAAGCAAAAAAAGGAAATTTTTCCAAATAAATTTTTCAATGAATTTTTAAGAATGTCTCCCATAAAATTAAAAAAAACAAAAGAAATAAAAAATATAAATGATAGTATAGAAAATAAAAATGATGAAACTAAAGTTTTTATTGATATTAATGAAATAGATTTAGAAAAAAGTTTTAAAAAAAATTCAGAAAAAAATAAAAAAATTAAAAATCAAAATACTAAAAATAAATATAGAAAAAGTAAAAGAAAAAATACATTAGATGCAAACTTTTTTCATAATAAACAAAAATATATTTTTCAAAATTATTTTAAAAATATGAAAGAAACTAAAATTAATAATCCTTTTTTAAATGTTTTTTTAAATTCTAATTCCAAAAAAAAGGAAAATAAAACTAATTTAACTTATAATCAAAAAAATAAAAATTTTTCAGAAAAAATTGAATCTAAAGAAATAATTGATAATTCAAGTTATGTAAGTTCTAATTAAACATTATAAATTAAAAGGTTTTTATTTTTAAAAGATTATAAATAAAGGTAAATTTTTAATAAATCATTATATAAAAACATAGTTAAAAATATATTTTTAATTTTAAAATTTTTTCAAAAATAATATTGTCACCTTTATTTTATTTCTTTTTTTCTTATTTTATATTTTATTGTAATATTTTTCAATCACAATAAGAATTTTATTTTAATATTTCAATAAAAAATAGCAAATAAACCTAATCCTTGCTTTTTTCTTAAATTATTTAAGAATATATCTTATCTTATCATTTGATATTGAGTTTTTTTGTTAATTTAAATTTTAGATTTGATGAAATTAAAAAAAAGAAATTAATCAAAATAATAATGTCATAAAAAATAATTTTTTCTTATATTGATACAACTTTATTAGTTTCTTATTCCAATTTTTTATTATTAAATAAAGAAAAATATATAATTAACAAATGAAGAACAATTTCAATTTTGTTAATTATTCATAAATGATATATAAAAGTTAGAAATTAGATTTTTTTCAATTATGCTTTTTTTTTGAAATAAATAAAATAAAAACGTTGAAAAATTTCAAAAGATAAAAAAATTAATTTTATTTTTAGAAATAATTTAAGATTTTTCATATTATTATTTCTAAATAATCAATGATTATTGATTGAAAATAAATCACTTCTTAAATAAAAATAAAAATATTCAATAAAATAATATGAAATTTTGATTATTTTTGAATAAAGTGTGAAAATAAATAAAAAAAATTAGTCTATTCAAAAATAAATAAATGGAATTTAATATAATAGAAACAATTTTAATTATAACAATAAAATTTATTCAACAGATAAAAAAGATTCTTCATGACTACTAGTTAAAATCATATTATTAGTATCATCTTTTGCTCTATTTGAAGTTTTAATAAAAGTATATTTATCAAGTTTAAAGCATTTAAATATTATTATTTCACAGAAAATAAAAGCTCCTATGATTGAAATAATTAGACATATAATATTTACTGTTTTCAAATGATTCTTTTCTTCTATTATTTTTAAAAAAAAATTCAATAAAAAAGAATTTAAAAAATATCCTATTATATTATAACTTGGTCTTGTTTTTTCTGTTATTTTTAATCTACATAAATTTTCTATTAATGCTAATATACTATACAAAAATAAGAAAAAAATATTTAAATTTTGATTTGTTTTAAATTGTTCAATTGAAAAAGATAATATAGTTTTTTTTTCAACACAAAAATAAACTATTTCTAAACACAAATAACTGAGAAGAGATAAAAATCCTTCTAAACCTAAAATTTTATATATACTTAAGAAATATTCAGTATTTAATATCTTTTCAAAAATTAAAATCATTGAATGTAAAAATTCAATTTCAAAAAGTAAAAACAAAAATATCAATAATTTATAATGAAAAATAGAAAATAGTTTTGAATTGTATATAATTATTATTAAAGAAGAAAGAAAAACAAAAAATAATCCCAAAGAATGATGTTTATAAATATTAATTTTTAAGAATGTGCTTTCATTAATACAAATAAATATTCCCAAAAAAACATTATCAACATTCAGAAAATTATCTTGAATTGAACTAAAAGTATAATTATAATTTTGAATATAAATTGAATAATAACTTGTTTGAATTAAATCTATCATTCCACATAAGAAAAAAACTAGATATATTTTTTTATTATTTACTTTTTTATTATCTTTATTTTTCAATAATTCTTTATTTTTATCTTCATCTTCATTAATGAAATAATATTTTTTTTCAATTAAATATAATAATAGAGAAAGACATTCTCCTAAGCAATCTAATAATAATCTAATATTAAAAATAATGTGATTTGATTTTTCAATCCATTTCATTCCAATAAAAGATAAACTTTTGAGCAAATAAAAAAGAAAAATAACATTATAATGAGAGTTTATTATTATCATATTTAATAATTAGAAAAAATTTAATAAATAAATATATTTCATTTAAAATAAATGAATAATTTCTTTTCATTTTTTCTTCATTCATTTATAATATTTCTTTTAACAAAAATATATACGAAAGGTTATTTAGATAAATATTTTACAAAAGAAAATTCTCATACAAAAAATATCACAAATTCAACAAATGAAAATATAAAAAAAAATATAAGTCAAATATATAATTATTCTTCAGAAATTTATACTCCAAAAAATGAAACATGTCAAACTTTAGGAATTCATACTTGGAAAGTTTTACATAGTATTGCAGCTTCTTATTCAAATAATCCAAGTAAAATAGAAAAAAAAAATTTTGAAAATTTTTTTTATGGATTAATAAATTTATACCCTTCTAAAAATAATATTTTTAAAGATATTTTAAAAAAAAATCCCTTAGAAAATAATAATCGAGAAGAATTAGTTTATTATATTTGTAATTTACATAATATTTTAAATAAAATTTTAGGAAAAAATAAATTTAATTGTAATCAAGCTTTTGATATTTGGGGAGGAGATTGTGGTTGTAATTAATAAATATTAAATAAATTTTTTTCATTTTAATTTTGAGATTAATTTACTTTGTTGAAATATTATTTTCTTTATAATTCTTTTAAATTTATTTAAACTTTTTCTTTTCATGAAAAAATAAAGAATTATTATATAATAAATTTTTTTTTAAATATTTATTTTTATTTTTATTTTTTTTCTTTAATGTTAGTTTTTGGCAAATAAATAATAGAAAAAAAATTAATGAATAAAATAATTTAAAAAATCTAAGATATAAATTTATAATCATTATTATTTTTCATTCATTGGATTATTCAATCATGTAGAGAAAAAATTAAATACTATCAATGAAAAAGAATAAAATAAACAATTATTAATTGATTTTTAGACTATATAAATATAAAAAAAAATGTAATTTTCAAGAAAAAAAAATGGAAACAAAATCAAAATGAAAAAAAAAAATATCCATATCAAATTTATTATTTTAATAATGATGCAAATCAATAAATAAATCTAAAAAGCTCAAAAAATAAAAAAAATCTTCATTTTTAATCAGAAAAAAAATATTCTTTCATCCAAAGAAAAAATCAAAAATAAAAAGAAAAAAAAACAAAAAAAAGAAAAAAATAAACCAAAAAAAAAATCCAAAAAAAAAAATTCTCAAAAAAAATAAAAAAAGCCTTTTCTAAAAATTATAAAAGCCAAAATTTAAAAATAAAAAAAATAAAAAAAAATGTCATTAACATTATATAGACAATCAACATTAGGAAAATCATTATTAGAAGTATTACAAGAATTACAAAATGAAAAGAAAATATCAGAAGAAATGTCAAAAAAAATAATGGAAATATTTGATAGTTCAATTTGTGAAGAAATATCAAAAATATCAAAATCAAAAAATTCAATAAAAGCAAGAGTTACTTCTTTTAAAAATTGTGATGGAGTTTGGATTTTTTATAGTAAAGATGTTTCTATTACTTATGATAAAAATAATATTACTTCTGGTAAATTAAAAATTATTGCTTGTGATAAAGATATGAAAGAACAATTAATTCAAGGAAAAAAAAAAAATTATGGTGATTTATGTAATCCTACTGAAGATAATAGTTAAAGTTTATTTTATAAATATTTTTTTTTTCTTTTTTATTTTATATTGTTTTATTTATATATGTTATTTGGTTTTTAAATATTTTTTTTTTATATTTTTTCTTCTTTTTTTGATTATTCAAATATTTTTTATTTATAGTTAATTTATTCTTATAATTATTTAATAAATATTACAATATCTATTTTCTTGTTCATTAGTCTCTATTTTACCATAATATTGAATAAAAGATTGTATTTTATCTATCATTAATTTCAATATTGAAGGGCAATTTGAATTATTTTTAAAGTTATTTAAATAATTATTTATAATTGAAAAAGTATTTTGGATTGGAGGATCAATTGTATATTTTATTCTTATTAATTGCCAATATAAAATTAAAATTAAATAAGAATTTAAATTTAAAAATATTCCAGGAATTAATAAAAATCCTATTAAAACTTCTATATATGCTTTAGTTTGAGTTAAATTATTTTTTTCTTTGATAATTGACTCAATATAATTTTTCAAAAGAGGGAAATTTAAACTTTTCAAATTTTCTGATAAATGAATAATAGAAGAGATAACAGAAGGAAAAATTAAAAAATAATTAAATTTATCTAAAAATAATAGAATATTATAGATTAATACTTGAAATGAATTATTTGTTATAATTTTTTGAAAATATTCCATATTAAATTTTATCATTCCACATTCTCGAAATACTCTAATTAAATAAGTAAAAAAACCTAATAACAAAGAATTAAAATTCATTGGAATTGAAAATAAAAACAAAAATAAAAAAAAACTTTCAATTGTCAATAAAAAAGAATTTTCATCTTTTTTATTTGAATTCATATTATTATATTTATATGAATTATTAGTGTTATTATTTTTGTTATTGTTATTATTATTATTATTAAAATTATTTTCTTGATTAATTTTATAATTTATATCAAAATCAGAATCAATTTTTAAATGATAAAATTTTCTTTTATATTTATCTAATTTTGAAGGTGGAGGAGTTGGATATAAATTTCTATAATAACTTTGCCAAAGTTCACTTTTAACCCAATCATAATTTTGGAATTTTTGAAATTTTTCTTCCATTTTTTAATATTTTATTATATTGTTAAAAAAGAAATAAAATTTAAATTAAATTTATTAAATAATTAAATAAAATTAAAATGAATTTAAAAGAAAGAATTCTTTTAAAACTTCATTTATTTGTTAATTTTAAATATGCTAATTCTTTTTTTGATATTTTAAGAGATATTAATAAAATTATATTTGAAGAGGAAAAAGAAAAAAAAGAAAAAATTTTCGGAAATGATTACTTAAAAGAAAAAATATCAAAGAACATTTTTTTTTGTTTTCATGAAATTTTAAAATCAATGAAAGAAAAAAAAATATTTAAAAATTATTCTTTCACGACATTAGAATTTTTATATTTAAAAAATAAAGCAAAATTATGTTATCGAAAATTAAATTTAATAGGAATTGAAATTAAAAAGAGAACTGAATTTTTAGTAGAATATTATATTAAATTATGTAAAATTGAAATGAAAAAAATGAACAAAGAAAAAATAAATGAAAAACCAACAAAAAGAAAAGATAAAAAATTATTTTCAACATTAAAAATGAAAAATTTAGATTTTCATTTAGAAAAAAAAATACAAAAAGGAAAAAAAAGAAATAAAAATGAAAAAATTGAAAATGAAAATATTGAAATTGAAGATAATAAAAGTATAATAAATTTATTTATTGGAAATTTTAATTTTAAAAGAATTTTAGAAAAAAAACAAATAGTAAAATTAAAAAAAGGGGATTTTGTAAAAGCATTTATTTTTAAAGACTCTGAAGCTTCAGAAATTAACAACAATAAAATTTTAAAATTTCTTTTTCCAAAAAAAAGAAATAATAATAAAAAAAAAGTAATTTCTCCAGTTAAAACTTATGTTGAACAAAAATATAATTCAATGAAAAATATTAGAGATAAAAATGAAAAAAATAAAATTTATAATACTTCAAATAAGTATTTTCATAGTGATGATAGTGAAAATGATTTAAATCAGAAATTATTAATTGAAAAAAAATTAAATTTTCAGAAAAATTATCATAAAAATATTTTAAATTGTGAGAATCATTTATCATCTTTTTTAATTAATAAAAAATATACTGGAATAACAAGAAATAAAACTATTGTTCCTTTAAGTCAAACTTCATTTTTTAATTCAAAAAATTATAAGAAAAAAAAGAGTTTTTTAAATTCTAAAACTTTAGAATCTATAAAAAAAAATTTACCATATATAAATTCTTCGAAAGAAAATATAAGAAAAGATAATTTAAGAAGTTTAAGTACAGTCAATTTTTTTTCAAAAGATGATTTATATTATTAATTTATATTTTCCAAAAAAATATAAATAATATAAATAAAGTTTTTTAAATAATAATTATATCATTTTTTTTTTTAAATATTATGAGTATAATATTATATTATTTTTTTTTAATATTGTTTTTAATTAATTTTTTTTTATTTATTTTAACGTTGAAAATAATTATTTTTAACATTAATCTTATATATTCATTATTATCTTAAAGATTAATAAAGAATGAAATCTCAAAAGAAATATATTTCAAACATAATTTATGAAGATTCAAAAGAAGATTCAAATTCAATTTCGAAATTATGTATTAAAAAGAATAGTATCATAAAAAAAGAGCAACCAAATAAACTTATTCATTTTAAAAGTTCTTCTACTAAAAATTTAGAAAATCATCTTTCTACAAAAGTTAATGAAGAAACATATTTTTTAAAAAAAGAAATATTAAATAATTCTTCTTTTGAAAATAGTGAAATTAATTTAAGTGAAATTGATGAAGATCAAATAAATGAAATAAATATAATTTTAAGTTATAATCAAGTACTTCAATATTTTTTGAATATAGATTTTTCCTATGAAAACAAATTATTAAAAAAAGATAATTTAAAAGAAGAAAAATGTTGTTCAAATTTTTTTATATGCAGTAAAAAAAGATTAAAATTGAATCAAAATTTAAAAAAAGAAAAAGAAATAATTTTATGTATGTCCAAAACATTATATAATGAAGATAATGATATTCATTATAATATTTTATCAACAATATATAATTTTTTAACAGATGAAATTTTTTGTCCTAAAAAAGGAAAACATTGGTTAAAAATAGGTTTTCAAGATAAAAAACCAAATAATGATTTAAAAATAAATGGAATGTTTGGCCCATTTCAACTATTATTTTTCAAAGAACATTATTCTCTCTTTTTTAAAAATGTATTTCTTTTATTTAAAAAATACAATTTTGAATGGTTATTTATTTATTCTTTATTAAATTTATCTAAAATTAGTTTAGATTGTTTAATAAATGGAAGTTTAATTAATATTTGTAATAGAAAGAATAATGTATTTAATGTTGTTAATGAATTTTTTTCTTGCTTAGTTTATCAATTTTATACTCTCTTAAATGAAAATGAAAAAATGAATATTCAATTTATTTCAAACCAGGTTAATTATTTAAAAAAATTAGGAGTTAGAACTCCAAATTTTATTTTTTCTAGGAAAAGTTTATTAGAAAAATATCAAAATTAAATTATCGAACTTATAAATATTAAATGGATATAAATTAGATATTGATTAATTTAAGAATAGAAAGAATACTAAATGATTATAATTGTGTATATTTTGGATTTTATGTATCAAAATTATTTTATTTTTAAATTTATTCCTCACATTTAAAAGTTTATTATTATGTATATATTTAAACTTTTATATTAGTTAATATATATAATTTTAATTTTTATTTCACAAATTAAGTGTTAAATCAGTCTAAAAGCATAATTAAAAATTCTTTTTCTTTGAAAAAAAAATAAAATTTAATTAAAACAACAAAATTATTATTATTTTATTTAAAATATTTCATATGATTCATTATCTTTTAATTACTCCAAAAATAGATATATTCTTTATTAAATTAATTTTGTTTTATGTAAATATCATTTTTTAGACAATAAAATATTGTCATCATTATATCGCATTCATAAAATGACATTATTAAAACAGAAAGTTATATCTAATAATTATATTTTATAAATATTTAAATTAAAATCCTTTTTATTTATTTTTCATTAATTATTTATCGAATTTCCAATAAATAAATTTTTAATAATTATATTCTTTTAATCAAACAATTATCAAACTTTCCCAAAATTAAAAAATTTAAAAAAAACAAATATTAATCATATACTTTAAATTAAATATAATTCAAAAATAACCAAAAAAATAATTATATTATTAAAAAACAATACATTGCTCACTTTTATCATCTTTTTCTTTTCTACAACATTTAATATAACAATTTGAAATATTATTACTAATATCAATATTACTTTTACTATTATTATAAATAATATCTTTAGAAAAATCTTTATCATTTTTGTCTTTAATTCCTAAAATATCTTTTTGAAAAAATAGATTTTTAAATTTTTTTTTATCATAATTAAAATATTTATTTCTATAATTAATATCACTAAAATTACAATTTTTAATATAAATTGGTTGTTTATTTGAATTTTCTTCTATTAATTTAGAATCAATATTAGAATCCCCATGTTCCATATTTTGAAACAGAGAATTTTGAGAATCAATTATATTAATACTATCAATTATAGTAATATTATTAATTGAATTAGAATTTAAATTTGAATTTGAATCAAAAGAAGAATTAAATTTTGATTTACTTGAATTTTCACTTTTAACAAAACGACTATTAACATTTCTAATTGAACTTAAATTATTAATATTATTATAACTATTATTTTTCTCATTATTAATTATATTATTATTAATATTAATATGTTGTAAATTTTTATTACTATTAAATCTTTCTGTTGTTTTAGCATAATTACTTAAATTTAAATTAATTTCATTTATTTCATCTCCAATTTTTTTAAAAATTTGACTATAATGATGTAATCTTCTATTACTTTGAAGTTTGATTGATTTAAATTGTTCTATTTTTTCTTCTTTGGTTAAAGGAATATAATCTTTTTGAAGAATAAAACTTTGAATTAATCTTTCTTTATTATTTATATTTTCTAGTTTCTTTTTTCTTTTTATCTCAGGTGATTTTGCTATATTATTTAAATTTATTTTTGGAATTTCTGTTTTAGGCTTTTTTAATATTGAAGTATTTTCTTTTGTTGATATTGATTTTGATTTTAAATCTGGAAATTCTGTTTTTTTTTGAACTTTTGAATTTGTATATTTTAAAATTGAAGGTTTTTGAGATGATGATAAAGTATTATAATGAAATTTTTCATATTTTTTTTTCTCTTTTGTTATTGACATTTAAATTTTAATTTTATGGAAATTATTTTTTAAATTTTTTTAGGATTATTAAAATGAAAAAATTGATTTAGAATTTATTTTAATCAACAATTTAAATAAAATAAACAAACTTAAAAATAAATTGTCTTTATTAAAAAAAAATAATCTTAAATTATATTTAACATCACTTCAAGAAATAAAAAATAAAAAAAATGGCGAAAATCTTAAATTTCTTATTCTTAATGTTTTTCACTTTTATAACTAGTCATAACATTCAAAAAGTACAAAATGAGACAAAAAAAGTATATGATATAAAGCAATTTTATATATGTGCTGAAAAATCAAAAGATATTTCTGATACAAAAAAAATTTTAGAAGTTTTAGAACATAAAAAAGGATATAAAAAACAAATGGCTTATTTACAAAGAGTTTTACCTCATAATAAAGATATTACTCTCTGTAAAAAATCCTCTAAAAAAATTGTTCCTTCTATCTTAGATGAAGAATTATTTGCTTTAGAAACGAAATAAATTATTAATTCTGGTATATATTTTTTATTATTATATTCATTTTAATTATTCTTAAGGGTAAATTTGTAAATTAATTTAATTTTTTTTTTTTGAATATTATTAAAATTATGATATTAATCAAATATAATATTATTATAACAAATAATAAAAAATAAATCGATTTCATAATAATAAATTTAAATATATTATTTCAAAATAAAACAATTGTCAAATTGAAATTCCTTTTTTTTTAAAATAAATGAATTAACAAAAACTATATAAATAAAAAAACAAATATAAAATAATAATATACAAAAAAACAAAACAAAATAAAAACCAAAAATCATTTTATATTTCCAATTTTTTTTCTTTTATTTAAACTTTCCTCATTATTTTCAATATTAGTTTTATTATTATTATTAGTATTATTATTATTATTATTATTCGAATTATTATTATTAAAATTAATATTATACATTTTATTTAACTTAACTTGCTCTTGACTTTTATTATAAAATTCATTTTCTTGAATAAACAAATTAATTTTTTTCATTTCATTATTAATTTTTTCAATATCATCTTTAAAATCTTTTTCATTAAGCCATTTTTTTTTTTCTCCTTTTCTATATAAACCAACTTGGCAAATTCCTTTAGAATTAATAACTTTAGCAATACCATATTGTTTTCCTTTTAAAAATTGTCCTTCATATTTAAAATTTTTTTCAATAAACATCCCAAAACCATTTTTTTTATCATTAGAAAAATGTCCTTTATAAATTTTTCCATCAGGATAAAAAAAAATACCAATTCCTTCCATTTTATTATTTTTCCATTGTCCAATATAACATTTTCCATTTCTCATAAAATAAATACCAAAACCTTCAAAAATATTATTAATAAATTGTCCTTCATAATAAGAAGTATCTGGCCAAATAATTTTACCAAAACCATTTTCCATTCCATCGATAAAATTTCCAATATAACGACAACCATCATTTAATATTAATTCTCCTTTTCCATTATATTTCCCATTATTCCAATATCCAATATAAATTTCATTTTCACAAACATATTTTCCATGTCCTATTATTTTATCTTTTTGAAATTCTCCTTCATAATAATCTCCTGTTGAAGTTATTAATCTTCCTCTTCCTTCTGCTAAATTATTTTTAAACATTCCTTCATATTTATTTCCATTTGAATATATTAATATTCCAAATCCTTCTCTTGTCCATAAAGGACCAAAATATCCATTATATTTATCTAAATTTGGATATTCTATTTTATAATGTTTTAATTTATATGGATATGATTCTATATATTTTAATAATTCTTTTTCTTCTATTATAAATTCTCCTAATGATATTTCTATTTTTTCTACTGATGGAAGAAGAGGAATTGAATCAAAGTTTTCTATTTCTTTTCCTGGACATAATTTTGGGTCAAAAAATATTTCTGGAGTTATATTTAATATTTCCTTATTTTCATTTTCTTTTTTTTCTCTATTTTCATTATTTTGACTATTTTCATTATTTTCTTTTGATTTTAAATTTTTGATATTTAAATTTTCAGAATTTTTTTTTTTTATTATAGAATTATTTTGGTTATTATTTTCTGGAATGTTATTATTATCTTCTTCATTATTAATGTTATTTATTTCTTCTTTTTCATTTTCTTTTGGAATTGAATTATTAATTTGTATGTTTTCTTCTTCTGGAGGAAATGGTGTTTCTTCTTCTTCATATTTTAAATCTTCTTTTATATTATCTTTTATTTTTTCTTTTTCATTTCCTTCTTTTTCTTTTTTATTTGATTTTTCATTTTCTTTTTCCTTATTTATTTCTTTATTAATATCTTTTTTGCTATCATTATTATTTATTTCTTTTTTTTTTTCATTTTTTATTTCATTATTATTTTCTTTTTTAATATTATTATTTATTCCATTATTAATTTCTTTATTTATTTCTTTATTTTTTTCTTTCTCTTTTTCTTTATTTTTTTCTTTCTCTTTTTTTATTTTTTTCGATTTTTTTTTCTTATAACCAGAATTAGAATTTGAATTATTCTTTTTAATAATATTATCATCTAAATGTTCTTCTTTTTTTTTTAAATTAAAAACTTCATTATCATTTTTTTCTTTAGGAGTAGGATATTTATTTATAAAATTATGAAAATATTTTTTTCTTGCTTTAAATTTTCTATAACAACTTTGAATTAAAGTAATTTTTTTTTCTTCATTTATATAACTTAAATCATCATCTTCAGGAAGTTTAGTAATATCTACTAAATTTTCCTTATCTTTTGCTATATTTGGAACTACATCAGAACAAATTACATTTCCCATTATTTTTTGAAAATAATTAAATCATTTTATTGAGTAAATAATTATAAAAAATTTTTTTTAATAGCTTTTTTAAATTTTAAAAATAATAAAATATAATTTATTATATTTTATTTTTCCATATTTTTATTGTTTTAATATATTTAAAAGAATAAAAATCAATTTAATAAACAAATATAAATATATAAGATAAAATAAAAAACATATTTTATTTATTCTCTAATTCTTTTTTTTCCTAAATTATTATTTTCTTTATTCTCTTTTTTAATTTTAATTTTTTCTTTTTTTTCTTTAATAATTTCGAATCTAATTTTTTCTTTTTCTTCATTTGTATAATTCATACTAATTAAATCAGAATTTTTAAAAGTACAATTACAAATTAAACATTTATCTTTCATTCCTAATTCATCAATTGCATTTTTAGAAATAACACAACCACAACTCCATAAGAAAAAAAATTTATTAATTCCACTAAATTCTTCTAAAGAAATTCCACATTCAATTTTTCCATCTTTACTTAAATTACAATTTAAATCTTTAACATCTTTTAAAGAAGTTATATGATTAAATATTTTTGGAAAATTTTTATTTAATAAGCATTCTAATATATTTTTCTTATTATATAATTGTCCTAATTTATCTCCTACAATTGGTTTTTTTAATGGTTCTTTTGATAAACAACAAAATTTTGATTTTGAACTTTTTATAAATGATTCACTTACATTTTTCTTCTTTTTTTTATGTACTTTTACTAAGTCTTGACGACCTGGAATACTTCCACCGTCATTTCCCATTTTTTTTTATTTATTTTGATTTATTTATTTTTTTTTTTCTTTTATATTATTCTTTTTTAATGTTTTTTTTTTTAGTTTTTTTTTTATTTTTTTGTATTTTTATAAGGGAATAATTTTGTATTTTTATTTTTTATATTTTTATTTTTTAATGATTTTATAAATAAAAATATAACTTAAATTGAATTAAATTTTTAAAGAATAAAAAACACAAAAAAATAAAATGGCAACTATATTTGAAAGAAGAAAAAGAGCGGAGAAAATATATGCTTTTAATATAGATCAAAAAAAAAGTGAAAAAGATTCTCATAGAAATGTGAATTTTGAAAAAATAAATCAAGGTTTTTATGATGAATTATTAGTATATCATGATAAAATAAAAGAAGATTTATCAAAATTAGGAAAATCAAAATCAAAATCATTTAAAGAATCAGTTTATTCTAATGTAAAAATACCTGATACTTGGACAACAAAAGAAAATTATTATAGTGAATTATATAATACAATGGATAAAGATAAATTTTTTGTTTCTTATTTAGGAAAAGGAAATGAAAATGAAAATGAAGAAGATAATGAATATATGGAAATGGATAATAAAAATAAAACAGGAATTTTAAAAAAATCATATGATTATAAAAAGAGATATAAATTAGAAAAATTAGAAGATTTTGAAGATAAAAATTTTTTAATTAAAGCATTTAGAAAATTAAGTAAAGGAGATTTTAGTAAAAAAAAAGTAAATCCTTTAGTTAATTTTATTCATCATAATAAAGAAAAAGGAGAAGTAAATTATATTTTAGAAGAATATGATAAAAAATATCCTATTTTATTACCTTCAATAATAGTAAGAAAAGAACCAACTTTAATTCATGGTTTAAATGATTTTTTATTAGAAGAAGAAAAATTTGTAAAACAAGAAAAAAAAGAAGAAGAAAATGATAATGATATATTTCATCATAATAATAATTTTATAACTGGAAATTTACATAATCAAAATAATTTAAATAAAAATAATCAAAATGAAAATCCTGAAATTTCAAAAACAAATACAAAAGAATTTAAAGAAACAACAAATTCAATATCAAATAAAAGTAGTAAAAGTGAAAAATCAGAGAAAAAAAAAAAAAATGCAGAATTAGAAAAAAAAGATGTATTTAAAACAACTTTATTTAATAATATGTTACCATATAGAGATAATTTAATATATAGAAATAAACCTCAATTAAAATTACAAAATAATTTTGAAAGTCCATTTTTACATTCAACAACTGCACAATTTAATGAAAAAGTTATTATTACAAATCCTAAAATAAATGAAAGATTAGAAACAATAAAATATTGGGGTCCTTATTTTTCACATTGTCCTCCTTGTAGAAATAAAACTTTAAATTTCTATCAAACAATGGAAACAAATCAATGTTTAACTTTATTAGATTATTTAAGAAAAGTTAGAAATACTAATAATATTCTTAAATAAATATAATTTTATATTTCTATTATTTTATTTTTGAAAAGTTTTATTATTTTCATTCTTTTTATAATTACTTTTTTATTATTTTATTTTTCATTTATTTCTTTTTTCAATTATAGATTATTATAAATTATTTAAATTATGATTTAATATTTACTTATCAACCCAAGCTGCTAAATTTCCAAAATTATCTCCAGCATAAATTTGAGAATGATGAGGTCTCCATCTAATACTTGTTATAGGATTTTTATTTTTATTTTCAATTATATGAACAATTTCTCCATTTAAAGCATTAAAAATATAAATATTTCCATTTTTACTTCCAATAGAAAACAATTTCATATCTTCAGAAAGAGAAATATTACTTGTAAAAGATTCATTTATTTTCTTATTATCAATAGAATAAATTGGTTTATTTTCTTTTCTTAAATCAAATAATTTAATTTCACTTAAAGAATTAATAATAAAAAATTGATTATCTTTTTTTGATACTTCAATATTTAAAATAGGTTCTATACCATCAAAAGTTTTTTCACAATTTTTATTATTCCATAATTTAATAACTCCATCATTATGACCACTTAAAAAATTTGTTTTACCAATTATATTAATACAATTACAAGGAACTTTACAATTTATACTATTTATTGGTTTATTAGTTTTAAAATCCCATTCTTTTATAGTTTTATCTTTACTTCCTGTTAATCCTTTATCTTGACCAACCAAACATTTCACACAAGTTATTTCATCATTATGACCTTGAAAAGTATTAATTAATTGAGTATTTTTAATATTAAATAATTTAGCTATTTTTCCTGTTAAACAAGTAAAAATATATTTTTCAGAATAATCAAAACATGCATCAATTATTTCATTATTAGAATCTGAAAAAGTTGCTATTTCACTATTTTTTGATGTATTATAATATTTTATTAATTTATCTGTACTTGTTGTTATAAAATTTGCTCCTGAATTTGTAAAATTTATAGAAGTTATTTTATTATTATGTGATTTATATGAAAATTTTAAATTATTTGGTAATTTATTTTTTTCTATTATATTATATAATTTATTATTTTCTTTTTTTTCATATTCTATTACTGCTTCTGTAAAATATATTTCTGCTAATCTTCTTTTTTGTTTAGAACTTTCTATTAATTCATTATATTCAGTTAAATTTAAAATTTTTTCTTCTTTTAATTGTTTTAATTGTTCTTTTAATGATATATTTTCTTGTTCTAATTGTTGAATTCTTTCTTTTAATATTTTTGTTGATTTATCATAATTCATTTTTTCAGAATTTAATTGGTCATTTGCTAATTTGACATTTATAAATAAATCTTCAAATTGTTTTTTTTCCATCATTAATTTTGAATTTTGAGATTCTATCAATTCATATTTTGGTTTTATTTGAGAAATTTCTTTTTCATATTGTTCATTTTTTATTTTTAAATTTTGAATTTCATTTAAACTTTGACTTAAACTTTCCAAAATATTTTGATTTGAACTTTTTATTTTTTCTAATTCATTTTGAGTCATTCTTAATGTTTTTATTAATTCTGATTGACTCATATTATCCATTTTTCCTTTTTCATTTATTACTATATTTCTTGAAAATTCATTATTTTCTGATATTTGTCTTATACTATTATATTTTTCTATTAATTTTTGGTAATTTTTTATTATTTCTTCATAAGCATTATTTTTTCTGTTAAGTTTTTTTAAATTTTCATATAAATTTGATTTTATTGTAATTTGTTCTGGTAAAAGAGTATTTGGATTTTCCATTTTAAATTTATATATTTTTTAATTTTTTAAAAATTTTTTTTTATTATGAACTAAAAACTTTATTTTTATTTTTAATTTCTGAGAATTAAATCAAGAAAAAAATAATTTTATTAAGATAAAAAATTTAAACCCTTCTATTTTTTTTATAAAGTTAATACATTAATAGTTAAAATAAATCCTAAAAAAATAAAGTAGTAAAATAGAAAATATATAATTTTTCCAAAAAAAAGAAAAAATTTATTCTTCATTTTCCATTTCTTTAATAAAAGAAGAATTATGACTATTACTTAAATCAGAAGAATCATCACTTAAATTATTATTTTTTTTTTCTTCTTTTTTTAAAGAAGCATTTTGATAAAAAAATAAATTAGTTTTTAGATTATATAAATAACCATTACATTCAGGAATAATATTTACAAGAATTTCAAAAGTTGGTTTTACAACAAAATTAATAAAACCAATCATAGCTTTATTTATATCCGTAGTATCTCTATCACATAATAAAGATACATTAAATCCTTTTTCTTTTTCTAAATCACCTTGTTTAAAAAATTCACCATAAATTTTTTGAGTCCAAAGTAAACTTATTCTAGTTGGTTTAGCTGGATTTGCTATATCAGAACAATGTAAAAACATATCTAACATTATTTGTTGATTATCAAATAATTTATTTTCATCTAAAAAAATTTTATTAAAATTTAATCCTTTTTTTATTTCAAATTCATTTACTTTTGCTTTAACATTTGCTAAAACTTTTTGATGATTTGCCATATCAGTTGATAAAATACTTTGAATCATTCTTTTTCTAAAAATTTTATATTCATCATCTTTTAAATTTTTTAATATATTTGTTTCATCATTACTTAATATTTTAAAAGAAGAACTAATATGATAATTTTCTAAAACACTAATATCATTATATCTAATTGCTATTTTTGTTCTTTGATTTATATGATATGTATTATTTTGTCCTGTATGATGTAAATCATGACAAATTGCACTTACTAATATTGAAAAAGAATCTATTGAAGTTAATTTCATTTTTTCTGGAATTTTACCATTAATTAATATAGTATATAAAGTTTGCATTACATCAACTGCATGAAAATCATTATGATATATTACATTTATATTATCATATCCTGATATTACTTTTTTTATAAAATTTTCTAAAATATCATTTGGAATTAATCCTATTTTTACTAATTCTAAATTCGATAATATTTCATTAGCTACTAAAAATGTTGTTTTTTCTTTTTCCATATCATATAATGAAAATATATCAAATTGAATACTATCAATTAATGCCATTTGATTTTGAACTAAATTACTTGAAACTAGATTATTTTCATTTATTTTTTCTAAATTTTGATTTTTTTTATTCATATCAAATTTATTTAAAGCTTTTATTGTTCTTGTTGGAGCAAAAGTACTTTTTCTTTGCATATTCATTTTAATAGTTCCAGATATTAAATTCCTTTTTCTTGTTTCTTCAAAAGCTTTTTGAACTAAATTTTGATTTTCTATTTGAGAATATAATTTTAAATATTCCAAACCATTATTATTATCTTTATTAATTGTTAAATTTAAATCATTTGTATCTATATCATATAAATTTTGATCATTTATTTTTGATATTATCCAATCTATATCTTGTGAAGTTATTGTATCATTTGATTTTATTGCTTTTTCTTTTAATTTTCTTAATTTTGATATTATATTTTCACTTTTTGTTATTACTTTTTTTAATTCTTTTGTTTTTTCCTCTTTTTTTTTCCATAATAAATCCTTTATAAATAAATCTGATTCTATTATCTCATTTTTTCTTAAATTTAAATTTGGAAGTAAATCTGATATTTTTAAATTCATTGTTGATTCTCTTATTGCTTTCACTTTTTTATGTATTTTTTTGAGTTTCTTTTGTGGATCCATTTTTTTATAAAAATTTATATATACAATAAATTATTTATTTTAAAAATAATATTTAAATAATATATGAAGAATTTTTTATTCTTTTGATATCTCTCTTAATAATTTTATTTTTGCTATATCATTGTTAATTGAATATAAATTTATTAAATTATCTAATTTTTCAAAAGCATCTTTTAATTCATTATTATTTTGAATATATTCATTAATATTATTTTTAATAGAATTTATAACATTAATAAATTGATTATAATTTTCAATTCTTCCATTAAAAGAGATTAAATCTAATATTTTTTTTCTTAAAGCTTTAATTTCATTAATTAATATTTCTATTTTTTTATCTTTATCTTCATTAGAAATGTTTTTTAATATTAAATCACATTTTGATTTATATTCATTTATTTGATTTGTTAAATTTATTATAATTTCTTCTTTATCTTCTAAACTATTTCTTAATTCTTCCATTTTTTCAATTGAGCCAATTCCTTCTTCTAATTGAGAAATATAATTTTGTAAATTTTTTATTTCTTTTATATGATTAGAAAAATCTTCTTCCCATTTTTTATTTTTTTCATTTAATTTCTTTATTATTTTTTCCTTTTCATCTAATTTATTTTTTATATTCTCATTCATATAATTTTCATTATTTGTTATTATATTATAATTATTATTATTATTATTATTTTCAACTGAAGATTCTGTTTTTAATCTTTCTCTTTCAATTTTAATTTTATCTAATTCTTCTTTTAAAGCTAAATTTTCTTCATTTAATAAATTAAAAGTTTTTTTTAATATATAATCTTCATTTGGAGCTGATTTTCTTTCATTATTATTTTTTAATAGATTAATTTCTTCTAATAATTTATTATTTTCTTCTTTTAATCTATGACTATTGGATTTTTCATTATCAATTTGTGATAATAAAATTGCAAATTGTTCTTTATCTTCAGTTATAGTTATATTTAATTTTTCTATTTCTTTAGTTAATTTATTTAATTTTTCTTCATTTGGATTATCTTCATTTTCATCAAGAGAAAAACCAATTGAACGAAATGATTTTACAATATTATTTAAAGTTATTATTTGTTTTTTATAACCTTCATTTTGTTCTTTTAATTTATTTAATTCTAATTCTAAATTTTTTATTATATCTAAGTTATTATTCTTACTATTTAAATCTTGATTTGAAATAGTTGATTGAATTATTGTTAGTTTTTCTATTGGAATTATTTGATTTATGATTTTTTGATTTTCTATTTTTTCTTTTTGTGTATTTTCTTTTTCTTCAAAATTTTTTTTTTCAAATTGAATTTTTAAATTGAAAAGTTCTTTTTCTTTTTCTTCAATATTATTAATATTATCTTTTAATTTGTTTTTAATTTCTTCTTTTTCTTTTTTTAATTTGTGATTTTCATTTTTTAAATCTTGAATATTTTTTTTATAAAAATCATTTTCTTTTTTAATATCAAGAATTAAATTATTATCATTATTTTTATCATGAATATTATTAATTGTAATTTCTTCTTCTAATTTTTTTATTGTTTCTTTCAATTGAATAATTTCATCATTTGCATTATTTAAATCTTCTGCTAAAGCATCATTTTCTTCTCCTTCTTTTTTTAAATTTTCATAAATTTCTTCGTTTTCTTTTTCTTTTTCCAATAAAACATTTTTATATTCTTCTTCTTTTTTCTTAAATTGATTTATTTCTTTTTCTTTTTGAATTAAAGTATTATTTATGTCATTTATTTTTTTTTCTTTTTCTATTAAGATTAATTTAATTTCTTCTAATTCTTTTTCTTTAATTGAATAATTGATTTTATTTTTTTTTATTTCTTCTTTTTTTTCATTAAGATTATTTTCATTTTCTTTTTTTATTTTTTCTAAAATTAATTTTAGTTTTTCTTTCTCATTTCCTTCATTTAATATTTGTTCTTTCATTAATTGATTTTCACTTTGAATTTTAGTATATTTATTACTATATTCTTCTATAATTTTATTATTATCATTATTATTATTTGATAATTGACTATTAAGTAATTTAATATGATTTTCTAATTCTTTTTTTGATTCATTTAATAAATTAATTTTATCTGTAAAGGACTTTTTTTCATTATTTATTTTTTCTATATTATTTAATAAATTTGTTTTTTCTTCTCTTAATGATAAAATATTTTTTTGGAAAATTTCTTTTTCTTTTTTCGATAAAATTAAATTATTATTTATTGTTTCTTTTTCTTTATTTACTTTGTCAATTACTTTTTTTAAATCTCTTATTTCTTTTTCATTATTATTAATTTGAAATTGTAATTCTTCAATTTCTTTTTCTTTATTTGTTATAAATTCTTTTGCTATTAATAATTCATTTTGGATTTCATTTTTTTCTTGAATTTCATTATTTTTTTCATCAATTAAAATTTCTAAATTTTTTTTTGATTTTTCATTTTCTCTTTGTTGTTTTTTTATTGTATCTTTTAATTTATCTGAATCTTTTTTTATCTGAAAAATATCTAAATTTAATTTATCTATTAATTGATTTTGTTTATTTATTTTTGATTGTAATTCTATATTTTCTTTTTGAGAATTATCTAATGTATTTTGCATTTTCTCAATTTGACTTTTATTAATATTTATTTCTTTTAAATTTTTTTTATTTTCTAATTTTAAATTTTCAATTAATTCTTTTAAATCATTTTCATTATTTTCAAAAATTAGATTTTTTTCTTTTAATTTTTTATTACTTTCTTTTATTTCATTTAATTCTTGATTTAACTCTTCTTTTTCTTTTTTAATTAAATCATTTTCTATTTTTATTTTTTTAAAATCTTGATTTAATTTAGAATAATCTTCATTTAATTGATTATAATTTTCTTTTAAAGTAGTATTTTCAATTAATAAACTTTTATTATTATTTTTAAAACTTTCTAATTCTCGAATAATAATTTCATAATTATCTTTATTAATATTATTTTCATTTATTAATTTTTTATATTTATCTAATAATTCTTCATTATCTTTAATTAAATTATTATATCTATCATTAATTCCTTTATATTCTGCAGTTATTTCAATAAATTTTCCTCTATAAGTTTTAAGTGATTCAATATCTTTTAAACATAAATTATATTTTTCATTACTTTCTTTTACTAAAGATAATGATTTTTCTTTCATTTCTTTTAAAGAATTTATTTGTTGATTTAATAATTTATTTTTTTCTTCTTCTTCTTTATAAGCTAATTGTTCTTTTTCATATTTTTCTTTATAATCATTTAAATGTGAATTTTCTTCTATTAATATATCTTGTTTTTCTTTTATCAATGATAATTCTTGATTTAATGAGTTTATATTCATTTTTAAATGAGAATTTTCATTTTTTATTAGTTGATTATTTTCTTTAAATTTTAAATTTTCCTGATTTACTTTTTCAATGTTTTCTTTAATTAAATTTTCTCCTTTTTTCAAATCTGAAATTGAATTTTTTAGTAAATTATTTTCATCAATTAATTTAATTTGGTTTTGATTTAAAATAATGATTTCTTTATTTAAATTTTCTTTTTCTTCATTTATATTATTTATATTTTGATTATAAATTTCTAATTTGTTTTTTAATTTATTTATTTCTTTAATATTTGATGCATTATTTTCTTTTAATTCAGAATTTTCTTTTATTAAATTTTTATATTGTTCTTCCATTGCTTTTAAAGAATTATTTTCACTATTTAAACTATTAAATTTTTCTTGAATATCTTTTAAAGAATTATTTTCAGATATTAATTTATCTTGAAATTCTTTTATAGTATTATTTTCTACAATTAATGCATTATATTTTCCTAGAATTTCTTTTAATTTATTATAATCTTGAATTAAATTATTATATTTTTCTTTTAATTTTAATAATTCTCCATTTTCTATTTTTAATCTATTAATTTGATCATTTAAAATATTTATTTCTTGTAACTTAGAATTTACATTATTTTGTATTTCATTTTTTTCTTTTATAATATTTTCTAAATCTTGTTTTAAAATTAACAAATCTTTATTTAAATTATTATATTTATTCTTAAATTCTTTGAAATTTTCCTTTTCATTTAAAAGATTATTATTTAATTTTTTTATTTCATTAATTTTATCTTCACTAATAGCTTTATCTTTATTCAGTAAAGTAATATTTTCTTTCAATTGAATATTTTCTTTACTTAATTGTTGGAATTGATTTTTTAAATTATCATAATCTTGATTTAAAATATTATATTTTTCTTCAATTAATTTTAAAATATCATTTTCAGAGCTTAAAGTAACAAATTTATTTTGGAATTCTTTTAATTTTTCATTTTCTTTATTTAATTCTAAATATTTATTTTCAATATCTTTTAATTTTAATTTTTCCATATTAAGTTCTTTAATATTATTATAATATTGTTCACTTTTTATTTTTTCTTTGCTTAAACAATCATTTAAATCTTTTATTTTTTGATTATAATTTTTTTTAGCATTATCTTTTTCTTTGGTTAATAAAATATAATCATCTCTTAATTTTTGATAATTTTCTTTTTCATTTATTAATTCTAAATTTTCTTGTTCAATGTTTTTGCATTTTTCAACTTGTTGTAATAAATCATTATAATTTATTTGTTTAGATTTTAAATATTCATTTTCTTTAGTTAAATTAGAATAATTTTCTTCCCATTTTTTTAACATTTCTTGTGAATTTTTAGATTGTTTTAAACTTTGATTTTTTAATTCTGAATTTAAATTCATATATTCTTCTTTATCTTTTATTAATTTATCTTTTTCTTGTTGAATATATATTTTTTCTTTTTGAATTTGATTTAAAGAATTTTGTAATATTGAAATACAATCATTTTTTTTTTTATTTTCTGTTATTTGTTCTTCTAATTTTTGTTTTATTTCTTTATATCCTTTTTCATAAATTTCTTTATTATTTTCTTTTTTATAATTATCAAATTTTTCTTTTAATATATTATTTTCTTCAATAACTTTATCATAATTTATTTTTATTTCTTTTAATTCTTCATTTTCTTTTATTGTTATATTATATTTTTCTTTTATTTTTTCTAAGTTTTGATTTTCTTTTAAAATTTCATTAAATTTTTTTTGAGTTTCTTTTAAATTATCATTTACTTTCATTAAGTCATCAAAACTTTGTTTAACTTGATTATAATTTTCTGTTAAATTTATATATTTATTTTCTAATTCTTTTAATTCATTTTTTTCTTTTTCATTTTGTTTTTTTTCATTTATTAGTTCTTCTTTTTCTTTTGTTATTATATTGAATTTATTTTGAATTTCTTTTAAATTTAAATTTTCTTTTATTATTTCTTCATATTCTTTTTCTTTTGATTTGAAATTTTCTATTTCTAATAATACTTGTTCATATTTTGTTTTAAATTCTTTTAAAGATATATTTTCTTTAAATAAATCATCATATTCATTTCTTAGTTTTTTTATTGTTTCTTTTTCTTTATCATTTTTTTGATTTTTTAATTTTTGAATTTTATTATTTTCATTTATTAAATTTTGATATTCATCTTTTATTTTTTTTAATCCCTGATTTTCTAAAAGTAAATTAGAATAATTTTTTTGTAATTCATTATATTTATTTTTCTCTATTAAATTAAAATTTTGTAAATTAGTCTCAGTTAAACATTTATTTCCATTTAATTCTTTTTTTTCTTCTTTTAATTTCTTATATTTTTTTTTTTCATCATTAACTAATAAATGAATATCTTCATTATTAAAATTAATGATATCATTTTTTCTTTTTAATATATTTTCTTCTTCTAATTTTTTGATTTTTTCTTCTTTCATTTCTAATTGTGAATTTAATTTTTTAATTTCTTCTTTTAAATTAATAATAATATCATTAGATTGTTTTTCACTTTCTTGTTTTAAATTTTTAATAGAAAGTTTTAAATTAATATTCTCTTTAATAAACTTATTTAATTCACTTTTTACCATTTCATTTTCTTTAGATAAAACTTCTTCAATTTCTTTATTTTTTAAATCATTTTTATAATCAAATCTTAATTGCTCATAATTATTTTCTAAATTTTTTTTTTGTTGCCTTAAATCTTCATATAATATTTTTGTTTCATTTAATTTTTTTTGTAAATTTTTAATTTTATCTTCTAATCTTCCTCTTTCTCTTTCATTATCAATTAAATTAATTTCATTTTGTTTATTTATATTTTCTAAATTTCTCATTTTTTCATTTTGAATATTTGAATCTGTTTTTAATTGAGTAATTATATTTTTATAATAATTTTCTACTCCAAAATTAGAATAATTTGAATATTCAGTTTTAATATCTTCTCTACTTTCTCTTTGAGAAGATATAATTAAACTATAATTTGAATTTGAATTTTTTCTTTCTAAATTTGGAAGAGTTGATGTATTTAATATTTTTTCTTTTGATAAACTTCTATTATTACTTTGAAATTTATATATTGTTGCTCTTGCTTTTTTTATTAAATCTTCATATCTATTAATATCATTACTTAAAAGTGATGTATTTGATTGTAAATTTTTATGAAGTTTTAGTGTAGTATATGTTCTTAATGCTGATTTTGAATGAGGAATAGAATTCATTTTTTTTTTTTAAATTTTAATTTAAAATTTTATTTTTTTTTAATTGTGAAAAATTACCAATTTTATTTTTTTTTTAAATCTTATCTATTAGAATTTCGGAAATTTAATAATTTAATTTAAATTATTTTATAAATACTATTTATATAAATATTAATAACTTTTTTTAAAGTAATGGCACTAAATTCAAAAATTCTTATTATAAACTCAAATAAAAACCAATTAACAGAAATAATTCAAATAAAATTATAAATTTATCAATGAATGGTAAAATTGATTCATATTCTAAAAATGAAATATTATTTTTAGTAAAT
>JAJJKW010001726.1:0-37204 GCA_023805745.1 Isotricha sp. YL-2021b | reverse complement strand
GGTTCTTATACTTTTATCTTAGAAGATGGGAAATGAAACATAATACTGGTGATTTAACAAAATCTAAAGCCGAAAAAGTTATCTCTGCTGAAGAACATAATGAAGATGTTCCTGAATTTATTAGACCTAAACAAGAAGAAGTCCATAAAAATAATATGGGAACAAGTAATGCAGAGGTTGTTAATAATCTTCTTAATGCTTAAAGTTATTTTTTATTTTTTAATTTCTTTTTTTTTTGAAGTATTTATTATTTCTTTATTTTTAAATTTACTAACTTATCTGGATAAATTCTTTTTTTTTATGTTAAGTTATTTAAAATTTAATAAAAAGATAATTTTAAAATTAAGACCTATTATAATTCTGAATATGAAATTTGATTCAATGAATTTTTATATAAATGTTATTTTTAGTTTTTTTATGTTTTTATAAATGTTTATTTTATTTTTTTTTATATTTTTTTAATAAAATTAAAATAAAATTATATTAAATTATCAAAGAAAAATATAAAAAAGGAAAAATGATACAATTGTTATTATTATTTTCATTTTTTATAAAAATTTATTCTGAAATATATGAAATGAAAGATTCACTAAGTTCAATACAATATAATTCATCAAAAATATTCAATTTATATTATGAGATAAACGAAAAAAATAACTTTAAATTTGGAATAGCAAATTTTTTTATTAATGATTCATCAAAAAATTGGCTTTCTAAAAGTGATATAAAAACAAAAATTATTTTTGTAAGAAAATTAGAAGAAATTTCTTTAAATTTTCCAATTTTAAATGAAGAACAAATAATTTTAAAAAAAACAGAAAATATATATAATTTATTTCATCCTATTCTTCTAAATGAAAATAATGATCAAAAAACCTTTTTATTAATGGAAATCAATTTAACTAAATATGAAACAAAAGAGAATTCTCTTTTTTATTTTTTTCATTCTAAAAGTGAAAATTTAAATATTAAAAATTATTCAAATGGAGAAATTCTTTTAAATAATTTTTCATCTTTTTCTCAAACTCTAATTCAATTCAATATGATTGACATTAAAAAAGGGAATTTTTTTTTTAATATAAATTGTTCTTTAGAAAAATTTTACATTGAAATTTATGAGAATTTAATTGAAAGTAATTTTAAAAAATTAGAGAAAAAAATAATCCCTTTTAAAGATTTAAATTTAATATTAAATTATAATAAAAATGAATATAAAGAATTTTTTGTAATTGGATTAATTCATTTAAAAGATTCTAATAATGAAAATAAGAATATTAGTTTAAATTATTTCTTTAGTAAATATGATTATTTTATTAACAATTATGACTTTGAAAATGAAAATAATTTTCCTATTCAATTAGAAAGTTGTTTGAATCCAATGAATTTTATTTTTAATATTAGTAAAATTAAAAATTCTTCTTATTATTTTATCCATGAAAAAATTTTTGGAGAATATAAAATATATGAAAAAAAAATAAATTATATTGATTTTTATAATCAAACTTTTATTAAAGAAAATGAGAATAATATCGAAAAAAAATTTATTGAAATTAATAATTCTTCTATATTAAAATTCAAATGTTTTTATCCTTCAATTTTAAACATTAGATTAATTAAAATACCAAAATTAGAATATTTAATTGAAATAAAAGGGTTAAACAATTCTTTTTATAAATTAGATTTTGATAAATTTAAAGAATATAAATTTATTATTACTTCAAATAAATTAAAAAAAATAAAAATTAACATTTTTTTTAATTCAAATAATTTCTGTTTAAGTATTAATTATACTAATGAATTATTCTTTTTTAATAATAATTCTTTTTCAAAAGATTTAATTTTAATCCCTCATGAAAATACTTTTACTTTATCAAAAATTTTTTCAGATTTATCTGAGTTTTTAATTGAAATAATAAAAATTAGAGAAAATCCTATAACTATTAATTTAGATTTCAAAAAAAGTTTAAGTTTTAATTTATCTAGTTTTTATTTAAATATAACTTCAATTAAAGAATTATTTAATTTTCAAATTAAAATTGAAAGAAATAATCAAATTCTTAATAATTTTTCATATTTATTTTCTTTATCGGAAGAAAAAACTTATTTTGAATATTTAAATATATCAAAAATAATTTTTCCTTTAAATTATTCATTATCATTTTTAAATCCTTATAAATATAATTTTGACTATTATTTAATTTATATAAAATTACCATCAAAAGAGTTAACAAAAATAATTTTTTTTTTAAATAAACCTTTAAATTACGTTTATCCAAATACTTTTTTAAATCTTAACAATTTAAAAAATAATATTACTTTAATTTCAAATTCTAAAAAAGAAAATTCAAATATTTTATTTCAATTTTTTCAACATGAAAAAAAAGAAATCACAGATTTATCAAATAAAATATCTGATTTTACTTTATATGATATAAATTATGAAAAGATTCTTTTTGAAAAAATAAATATTACAATTAATAATAATCAAGGAACTTTTATTTCTCCTAATATTTTTTCTGATTATGTTATTTCATTTAATGAACAAAATAAACAAATTTTAAGTAATGTATTTCTCTATATTACATATATAGATCCTAAATACTTTAAAGAAAGTAATTATTTAACAAAAAATATAACATTAAAATTTAATGAAAATAATGCAAATATTACTATCCCAACAATTACGAATTTAACTATATTGACTTTAAATTTTTATATTTATATAAATGAAAATTTATCATTAAATAAATTTGAGATATTTTCAAATCATTTAAAACCAAATAATTCTATTCAAATTAAGAATAATAATCATTCAAATTATACGATTAATATTAAAAATTTAAAAAATAATACAGAATATATTTTATATATTTTAAATACAGATAATCAGACGTATCATCTTTATAATTCTTTAATTTTCAAAACAAAAAAAAATAATTCCAACGAAGAAAATTCAAATTCGAATATTTTACCATATTATTGGATAATATTAATTTGTGTAATTTGTATTCTTTTAATATGTATAGTTTTATTACCAATTATTTATTACTGTTCCTATATAAGAAAAAAAAAAATAAAAAATGAAGAAAATTTTGAAAGTGAAGATTTAGATACAATTGAAAATAAAAATGAAAAAATCCCTTCAACAATAATTGAAGCTGTAGAAGCTAAACATAATTTACAAGGAAGACTTTCTACTAATATGAGTTATAATAATGCTTTACATAAACATAAATAAAAATTTTTTTAATATTTTTATTTTAAATAAAAACTTTTTCAATAAATATTTTTTTTATTTTAGTTACTTAAAAATCAAAATTCCATTTTAATCTAAAAAAATTTATTTAATTACTAAAGAATGAAATCTAAAAATATTATTATAATTCCAAATAAAATATATAAAATTAAAAGAATGATATCAAAATATATATTTTTCCTTTTTCCAATTTCAATAATTTCAATAATAAAAATTCCTTTTGAAAAAAAAATTGATTCAAAATTAATTTCTCCATTTTATTTATCTACAAATACAATAAAATCAAATTTAACAATTGGTTCTTTAAATGAATTAGTAGAAATAATTTTTGATCTTTCAAGCATAAAAATTTTAATTCCAGATTCAACTTTTAAAGAAATAAATTATAATGAAAATAAATCTTCCTCTTTTTCTTTTTCTTCTGATAAAAAATATTCTTGTACAATTAAAGATAAAAAATATATTTGTTTTGAAAGTTTAGAAAATTTTTCTTTTTTAAATTCTAATAATAAAAAACAAACAATCAATCAATTACCTTTTTTATTATTACAAAAAGACAAAAATGAAATTTCAAATGGAAAAATTGGTTTAAAGGCAAAATCAAATAAAAATGAAAATTCTTTAATATATAATTTTAAACAAAAAAATTTTATAGAAAAATATATATTCACAATAGCATTTGAAAATGATTCTAAAGGAGAAATTATTTTTGGAAATTATCCTCATGAATATAAAAAAAAAATTTATAAAGAAAAACATTTTTTTACTTTACCAATTGAATCTCCAATTGTAAATAATCATTGGACTATTTTATTTGATTCAATTTCTTATAATTCAAAAAAGGATAATTATCAAAGAGCTATTTTAGATTTAAACTTTGGAGGAATTTTAGGCTCTCTTCTTTATCAAAAATTTTTAAATCAAACTTTTTTTAATAATTATTATTTAAATAAGTTATGTACATTAAATTTTTTTATTTATGAAGAAGATTATGATTATGAAACAAGATATTCACAAATTATATGTGATAAAAATATTAATATAACTAATTTCCCTCCTTTAAATTTTACTAAGAAAGAATACAATATTTCTTTATCTTTTACATATAAAGATTTATTTAGAATTTATAATGATAAATATTATTTAATGATTTTTTTTGAAGTTGGACAAATTTTTGATTGGATTTTAGGGGAACCTTTTTTTTGGAAATATGAAACAGTTTTTGATATTGATAATGCAAAAATTGGTTTTTATGAAAAAAAAAAAGAAGAAAAGAATAATGATAAATTCTTTTATATTTTTATTATTGTATTTTTAATTATTTTAGTGTTAATTTTAATTATTATATTATATTATATTCTAATTAATAGACCAAGAAAAAAAAGAGCTAATGAATTAGAAGATGATTTTTATGAATATAATAATAATTCAAATGTAAAAATTGGGTTTCTTTAAAATATTTACTTTATAAATTTTATTTATTTAAAAATATTTTTCTTGATATAATATTATACAAATAAAGAAAAATTAAACTAGTTAATTAATTTTTTTCAATTATATATAATATTTGATAATTAAATATTTCTAATTTATAAAAAATATATTTATAATAAATAAATCAAGATTTTTTGTAATTCTTCTTTATTAAATTAGTCTTAACTAATAATTTCTTATATTTTTGACTTTTTAATAAAATAAAAATAGGAGCAAATGTTAATATTTAGAGAAAGTAATAATAAAACTTGTTGTTACAAAAATTAATAAAAAATTCGAATATTAAACTCAGAAATAAAAAGAATTAAAAAACAATTAATTGTTATCAATAATAATGATTTTAAATTTTTATTATTAAAATCAAATTTGATTTTTTAAACAATATTTTTTTTTATTTTTTAGAATTTTTAATTCAATTATAATGGTTATTTTAAGTTATTTTTTCTTTATTTTTCTCACAAAACAGTTTTAATTAGAATTTCTATTTTCAAACATTTTTTGACTCCATTTTTTGTTTGGAATATTAAAAAAAAGAAATAAAAGGCATTGATAAATAGGATTTTTTAAATAATTAATTAAAGCAATTTCTAGTAGTTAACAGGGTTCTTAAAATTCAATTATAAAATAACAATAATATTTAATAATATTATATACAATAGCAAAAATAAAAAAATCACTTTTTATATTTTTTATGATGATTTTTTATCTTATATCCAAAATAAAAAAAATTTTTTTAATAAAGAAATGTTAAAAATTATTTTTTACTTTTATATGAATATTTAATCATTTAAAAAATAAATAAAATTCAAAACTTTTAAAAATGAAGTTTATTTTTTTTATTTTAATTTTTCTCATAAAAAATTCATTATTATCAAAAAATTATTTTCCAATAGATACATATTCAAAAGGAAATATATTAATTTCCCAGAATTTAAATCAAGTATCAATAAATATAGAAAATTTTTCTCCTTCAGAAATAATTTATATAAATATAAAATCAAATATTGACCTTCGAAATAAAAATAATTTTTTATATTGTTTTTCAAATGAATATTATAATAAAATTATAAATTTTCCAGTATTTGAAAAATATTTATTTTGTCCAAAATCTTATTATTCAAAATTCAGAGGAAAAATTACCTCTGAATTATATTGTGAAATAAAAAAAGAAAATAGTAATTTTAAATCTATTATAATTCAAATTAACTATAATGAATTTAACGGAATTTATTTACAAATTAAAAATGCATGGCCTTTATCTGATTATTTTCTTATATTATTTATTTTTATCGGAATAACAATTTTTATGATTTTCTTTATTTGGTTAATTTGTAAATTAATGAAAAACCAAATTCTTGCTCAAAATAATTTAGAAATTATCAAAAAACAAGAAGTTGAAATTATAAGTTTTACCAATCAACCTGCAATTGAATATCCAATTTCATATTTAAATTAAAATATATCTCATATTATTTTATTTAAATTATTTTTTTAAAATATTAATACCATTAGTTTAGTATATATTATTTTTGATAATATTTTAATATTTAGTGTTTTTATTTATTTCATTTTTTTTTTTCCAAGATACAATTAAATTACTTTTTTCTTCCTTTTCATTTTTTCTATAAGTAAATATATTTTTAGTTTCAGTTTTTAAAAAAGATTCATTTTTTTTCTCTTTAAATAATTTTGAAATTTTTTCTATTGAAGGTAAAATTTCTTCTAAACTTAAATAAGAATACATAATATCAGTATAAGCACATAATAAATCATATTTTTTATGTTTTCTTAAGCAAAAGAAAGGAATAAGATAATCAAAGTAATTAATTTTTAATTCTTGATAAGTATTATAATTTTCATTTAAAAAGTGATTTAATTTTGAACTATGATATTTCATGATATTACTGTTTGAAATTTTTCTATTATAAAGTTTTTTTTGAGAATTCATTTCATGAATAATTTTTTTATCATTAAAATTTTGATTTGTACTATTTTTTTCGTTTGAATGGTTTTTATCTATGTATTTTTCATTAAAATCATATTTTTTAATATTATTTAAATTTAAAGAATGTCTGTGAAAATCAGAATTAACTAAATATTCTTTATTGGAATTATCATTATCAATAAATTTAGATATTTTCTTATTACAAGTTTTTGTACATTCATCAAGACAAATATGACACACTAAATTATTTGTAACATCCACAATTAAATTTTTTCTTGAAAAATACATAGTAATATAATTAAACATTATAAAAACAAAATCAATACATCCTCCAATTTGACTAAAAATATTTTGTATTTTTAAATAATCTCTATAATAAGTTATAGGGTAATCAGCACAAGTATATGAAATTTTCAATATCAGTGTATAATTATTACCATCAATACTCATTTTATTTTCATTATTCTCTTTTCCTATGAAATCTAAAGTTAAATGATCAAAAAGAAAAGAAGTGTAATTCTTATAATGTTTAAAAATAATTCCATTATCACTCATATAAGTTAAAGAAGAAAAAAAATAAACAAATGATTTAAGAGCATAATCAGTTATTTGAAAAATTTCATTTCTAAAATCTTTATAAATTGGAGTATCATAACTATAATGATCAAGAACATCAGATAAATAAATAATAGATAAATAAGAACCATTAAAAACTTCTTGATAATTTTCATACAAAGTTAAATTACTTGTTAAATTATTATTAATTAAATCTTCATTATATCCAAAAAATATATTTAGACTATTAAAACCATTAATTAAATCACCATGTCTTCCACTTAATTCAAGATGTTGATTTGGTTTTATACAAAAATATTTATCTAATTCATATTTTTTCATGTCTGGATATTTTTCTTTATATATTGAATTTTCACAAGACTCTAATTCAATTTCAGTGTAATTAACATGATAGTTAGAATTAAAACTTATATTATTATTAGAATAATTATTGGTATTATTGTTTTTAATTGAAGAAAAATTCTTCATCCAAACACTTAAAGAAAAAAGATTTTTATTAATTAAAAGAGGATTTGATTGTAAATCAAGAAAACCAAACATAATTGGAATGTCACTTAAATTAATTGTATGTAATTTACTTTTGTCATTACATAATAATACTGTAAAAGATGAATGTGTAATTAATTGAAGCAAAAAATATATTGTTAAAGAAGTAATTGATACTATTGTTATTAAACTTAATATTATACCTATTGTTGATGTATATGTCATTCTATTTTTATATGTTATTGAAAAAGGCATTCCATATATGTTTAAGTTTTCAAAAAACCAAATGAAAAATGGTTGTTTGTTGTTCATACTCATTTTTTATAATTATAATAAAATTTATATTAATTTATCATTTAAGCTTAATAATGAAAGTAAATTAAGTTTAATTAAATATTAAATTTAATTTTTTGAAAAAAAAAATATAAATGAGATTTAAAAAAATATTTTTTGTTTTAAAAAGTTAAATCTTGATTTTATATATACTTATTTTATAAATGAACATCAATTTTGGAATTTTTAAATAAGAATAATAAAAATTATTATTTCTTAAGGCAACCTTCTTTCCTAAATATTTTTTCAGCAAAATCCATTTATAAAAATTATAAAGAGTTGTGCTACAAAAAGAGTCAGTCTCATAAAACTTTTTTCAAATTATTTTTTCCAATTTTTTTATTAATTAATTTGTTAAATTTGATCTTTCTTATTTAAATCATTAATTAATTAATTTAATAATTTTTTATTTTTTTAAATTGATTTTTTGGAATTCTTTTTTTGATATTTTTCATTAATTCATTTAAAATTCTTATTTTGGAATATTTTTATATTTTTTATTTCTTTTTTTATTTTTTATAAATATATTTCATCAACCTAATTTTTTATTTTTTAAGTTTTTTTGATTTCATTTCTCAATAATTATATCTTTTTTATTCATTATAAATCATTTTTATATTATTTTTGATAAGTTTGAATAATTATATTAAAATTCATATATAAATAGAATTAACTTTTTTTTTTTATTAAGACAAAAGGGACTTACTATAAATTATATGACTTATAAGGTGAAACATTAAATATCATTACTTTCAAAAGTAACTTTCATGTGTTTTATTATATAAAAAAAAATATTTATATTATATTTTGAATAAAAAGATATGTAAGGTTAAACTTTAAATAAAAAAACCAGCTAAATATTTAATAATTACAGTTAAATTTTAAAATATATCATTGAAAAATTTAAATTTTTAAAATTTTTTTCATTTTAGTTTTTTACTTTTCTATTTTTGAAATTTTCATTTTTTCATTTCCAATTATTTTCAAATTTTTTTCTTTTTTTCCACTTTTAGAAAATAGTAATATTTGATTCCATTCTTTATTTTTATTACAAAATAGTAAAGATAGTCTTTTTTAAGAAGTTAATATTATATCAAAAATTTAAAACATATTTTTTTTTTAATTATTAAAATTAATATTTACTAAACTAATTATTAACACATTTTCTTTTTTTTTATAAAAAAGTTTTAATCAATTTATTTCTTCAATGATAAATTTAATCCTTCCATATATACTCCTAATCTATTATTGGATAATAAGAATCTTAAAGAAAAAGCATAAACAAATAAATGTTGAAGAGAATATAAATATTAAAAAAAATCCATAAAAAACAACAAATAATTGAAAAATCCTAATCAATAAATTTCTAATAATTAAAAGAACCCTTGAAAATATTCTTTAAAATAACAAATAAATAAAAATTCAATAAAAAGAAAAAAAAACAAAAAAATTAAAAAATATAATCGAAAAAAAAAGATGTCATACTCTTCATTAACATCTTTTGTGTATAAATGTTTATCATCCTTAAGTACATTAAGTCTCTTTTTTTTTACTTTGAATAAATGGTATTTTAATCCATATGAATCTTCAACTCAGATATATAATATAGGAAATAATAAAACAATAAAAATAGGAGTTTTATCAGATTCTCAATTAACATATTCAAAAAATGATAAAATGTATCCTTATTCATATGAACATTTAATTCAAAGTTTAAAAGTAATGAAAAATCAAAATATTGAAGTATTAATTTTTGCAGGAGATGAAGCTCAAGCAGGAACAAAATATGGTTTTAAATTATTTAAAAAAGCATTAGATTTAACTTGGCCTGATGAAAAAAATCGTCCGATATATAATTTTATTATGGGAAATCATGATTATAGATGGAATTTTTTTTTTCCTTCTTATCATCAAAAAATATTTTATAATATATTAGGAGAAAAACCTTTTAGTCATAAAATTATTAATGGATTTCATTTTATTAATTGGGGACATGGTGATTATTCAATGGAAACATGTAATTTAAATTATAATTGGTTTGAAAAAGAAATCAAAAAAGTTAATAAAGAAAATATATTAAAAAAACCAATTTTTGTAATTACTCATGTAAATGCAAAAGGAACTGTTTATGGAAGTGACGAATGGGGAAATTCTTTTATAAAAGATTCTTTAAATAAATATGAACAAATTATTCATTTAAGTGGTCATAGTCATTTTTCTTTAATTGATGAAAGAAGTATTTGGCAAGAAAGTTTTACTTCAATTCAAACACAATCTACTTGTTATATTGAATTAGAAGAAGGAAAAGAAAATGGTTCTGTTCCTTCAAATGAATATGATGAAATTGAAATTGCAAGAAAAAATTATATGGGATTAATTATTGATGTTAATGAAAATAATATGGAAATTAAAAGAATTAGTTTACCTTTAAATAAATTCTATGATAAAACTTGGACTATTGATTTTCCTGTTGAAAAAAAAAATTTTAAATATATTAATAGAGAAAATAATTCTACTCAACCTTATTTTGAGAATAAAATTATTGAAATTTATCAAACAGAATATAAAGGAAAAAAATATAATCATATCAAATTTTTACAAGCTAAACATGAAAATTTTGTTCATTCTTATAGAATTGTTTTTTCTAGATATAAATTTAAAAAAGAATTTTTATATTTTTCTGATTTTTATTTAATGCCTGAAGATAGAGGTGAATATATTGTTTTTAAATTAAATGATTCATTATTTGGAGAATATGATATTCAAATTTATGCTATTGAAAGTTTTGGAAAAGAAAGTTTACCTTTAGAAGATAAGATTTTTGTTCCTTTGTTATAAATTTATTTAATTGCTGTATAATGATATGAATTGTGTTTTTTTGAAATTTTTTCTCTTATTTTTTTCTTTGTATAATTTGTTTTTAGTTTGGAATAATAAATTTTTTTATTTATATTTTCCAATAGTATTAATTGTGAAAATAGGAATATAAATTGAAAATAAAATTTTTAATTAATTTGAAAAAAATTTTAAAAAATTTAAAAAAATTCCTTAAAAAAAAAACATTTAAAAAAAACCCTAAAAATTAATCTAAAAAAATAAATTAAACAAAATAAAATAAAATAAAATAAAAAATGGAAGATTATGAAATTATCGAACGCTTAGGTGGAGGATCTTTCGCAGATGTATATAAAGCATTAGAAAAATCAACAAAAACATATGTCGCAATAAAAACATTAAAAAAAAAATATTCTTCTTTTTCAGATTGTCTTCTTCTTCGTGAATGTAAATCTCTTCAAAAATTAAATCATGTTCCTCTTCAAAAAGGAATATCCAACATAATAAAATTAAAACAAATAATATATATAAAAGAATCAGGAACATTAAATTTAATATTTGAATATATGACAAAAGATCTTTTTGAATTAATGAAAGAAAAAAAAAAATTATCAGAGGAAGAAATAAGAAAAATATCATATGAAACTCTTTTGGGATTATCATTAATGCATAAATATGGTTTTTTTCATAGAGATTTAAAGCCAGAAAATCTTTTAGTTTCAAAAAATGAAAAAATAATAAAAATAGCAGATTTTGGTCTTGCAAGAGAAATAAGAAGTATGCCTCCTTATACTGAGTATGTTTCTACAAGATATTATAGAGCTCCAGAATGTATTTTAAAAAGTAATAATTATAATAGTCCAATTGATATTTGGGCTTTAGGTTGTATTATTGCAGAAATGTATTTACATCCTATTCCTATTTTTTTTGGGAATAATGAAAAAGAAGTTTTATTTAAAATCAATAGTATTTTAGGATTTCCTGATAAATGGAATGAAGGTATTAATTTATGTAAAAAATTATGTATTAAATTAAATAATTGCCCTGGTATTGATTTAAAAAATGTTATTCCTGGTGCATGTGATCAAGCTTTAGATTTAATTAAATCTATGTTACAATGGGATCCTAGTAAAAGACCTAATACTAATTTTCTTCTTAATCATTCTTTTTTTGATAAAATTGATAAAGATTTTTATGAAAGAGACTTTTTAGATAATTTTAATAATAATCATAATAATGTTAATAGTTATTTTGAAAATAATACTATTATTAGTAGTAATTTTGAAGATTTTAATGGAAATATTAGAAGTATTGAAAATTCAAATATTACTTCTTTTGATCCTAATAATAATGATAATTTTAATAATAATAATGGAAATAATAAATTATATAATATTAGTAATATATGTATTAAAGAGAAAAAAAAAGGAAAGGAAGAAATTAAAAAAAATTCTTTAATTGAAAGTAAAATTAGTAGTTTAAATGAAACTAATTTTAGTAGAATTCTAAATGATACAGAAGGATTTGATAGATTAATTAATAAATTAAAAAAAGAAAAAACAGAAGAAGATAAAAGGTTTGAAATTGAAAAGAAAGATTTTAATTTTGGTGTTGGTTCAAGTAATATTATGATGGAAAGTAAAAATGTGATTATTGAAGAAAATAATGAATTTAATCATCAAAATAATGATTTAAATGAATATAATTTAGAAAATAATAATAATAATTCTAATTTAAATAATTATAATGTGAATAATATTAATACAGATTTAAATAATTTTAATATTGAAAACAACAATTCAGATTTAAATAAATATAATATTGATAATAATATTAGCACTGATTTTAATAAATTTAATTTAGATAAAAATAAGAATCCAGATTTATATAAAATGAATTCAGATTTAAATAATTTTAATATTGAAAACAACAATTCAAATTTAAATAAGTATAATATAGAAAATCAAGATTTAAATAAATATGAACTTTTTAATAAGCGCAAAGACTATGAATTTCCTCCTTCAAATTTTTATATAAATCCAATAATGAATTTATATAATAAAGATAATAATTCTCCTTTATGTGCAAATAATAATTCTTCAAGTGGAGAAAATTCAACAAATATAAATTCTAGTTCAAGAGGAAATTCTCCTAATAAATATAATAACAATAATAATTTAGATTTTGATACAACAGTTAGATTAAAAAAAAATAATAATAATATTCAAAGAAGAAGTGCAAGGAAATTTATAGAAGAAACAGAAAATAAATTAGGTAAACAAAATAATAAATTTCAATTTAATGAAATTAATTTACAAAAACCGATTAAATTAAAGAATGATTTTGGTTTAAGAAGAAATAATAATAATGAATATAATAACAATTCTTTTAATAGAAATTTAAATAATAATAATATAGATATTTTAAGAAATAATAATAATAATATTAATAATAATAATAATAATATATTATTTGGAATGGAAAGTAGAAGAGGCCATAATAATAATTCAAATTTAAAAAATTGGATAATTTAATTAAATTTTATATATATAAATGTCTTATTTTTTTTAATTTTTTTAATTTCTATATATAAAATTATTTTAATTTATTTACTAACATTTATAAATTTTTTCTTTATAAATTTCAAAAATTAATTATTTATAAATTCTAAATATAAATATTATTATGATTAAATTTATAACAAATTCTCATAACAAGAATAATAAAAAAAATGGATTTAAAAATCAACTTTGTAAAAAATCCATTTTTTATCTTTTAATAACAATAAATTTATTTAAATATTTTCAATTAATACATACAAATTATTAATTTTTTTTTAATAAAAAATACACATCCAAAAGATTAATTTCTACATTAAATTTTTATATTTTTCAAAAACACTTGGGTCAATAAATAAATTAAAATTTAAAAGATTGATAAAATCATATTCCATTTGATTGAGTTCATTTAAATTAACTCCTGCAATTTTTGCATAATAATCATTTTTAAAAACATCATCTTCATTATATTTTATAGAAACTAAAATTGCAGTAAAAAAAATTCTATGAATATTAAATTCTGTAATTGGTTTTTTTTTATCTATTTCATCAAGATAAATTATACTACATATTAATGTATTTTTTTCAATTTCTGTATAAGCTATTATTCTATTAATATATTCTTTTAAAGAAATTTTTGGAAGTGTCCTTCCTGTGAAAGAATCTTTTGAAATTTTTCTTCTTTTGTTTTTTTTATTATTTGCAATTAATTTTTCGATAGTTTCTGTAATTTTTTCTGATAATTTACAGAATCTATTTTTGTCTATTTCTTCTTCATCTTGTGTTTCTTCAATACATGTTGTGGCGTCATCACTTATATTTGAATTATTTAATTTTTCTTTTTCAAAATAATGATTATCATCATTAATTGAATTTGAAGATATTAATGCTTTAATATCTGACATTTTTTAATATGTTTTTATTTTTTTTAATGCACATTATTTCGTAAAAAATAAGAAAAAATGAATAATTTGAAAATGTTTATTTATTTTTTAGAAAGATATATATATATTCTTTTATTTCAGACAATTAAATAAATAAAATTTAAAAATTATTTTAAATATTATTTTAATAAATGTATTCATAATTATTATAAATTATAATTATAAAAGGGGAGAAAGATAATAACAAAATGAACCAAAGGTAAAACAGAGATAGAATAAATTAAATAATATTAAATGTCAAAAGTTGAAAAAATATCAAAAAACTCAATTCAAATAAATATAATTTCATAATTAATCTTTATCAGAAAAGATAAAAATTCTAATAATAATTCTTTTGAAGGAACAAAAATTTAAAATGTAAATATAATAAAAAATTGTTTCATTATTCAATAAAAAAGATTAAAATATGGATTTTAAAATATAATAATCAGATTTACAAAATAAATTTAAAATTTTTTTTTACTTTTCTTGGATAATGAAACAATTAGATGAAATTTTTAAATATAAAAAATATAAATCAAAAATCTTAATTAAAATAATCTAACCAAAATTTATTTAAACATTAATTTAAAATAGAGAGTTAGATTAAAAGAAACTTATTTAAACTTTATCATTAATTTAAAAAAATATTATAAAAAATAATAAAATAATTATTTTAAATATTTCATATAAAAATGGAAGAAGCTGAATCTCCTAGAGAAAATCTATTAACTGAATCTCTAGAATCAGATAATTATTCAGAAACAAAAGAAAAAAATATAGATAAAGAAAATTTAAATTATTACAATAAATCTTTTCTTAATAAAATTTTATTTATTTGGACTTCAAAAATTATGGATTTGGCAAATAAAGGAAAAGTCAAAATTTCAGATATAAATAATTTACATGAAAATCAATCAACAAGACATAATTTTTATCCTGTAGAAGAAACTTGGAAAAATTTTTCTTCAGGAAAAAAAAATAAATATCCTTTATTAATTACATTATTTAGAATTCATATATTTCAACTTTTAAATTTATTTTTAATTGATTTTTTATATCAAATCATGAAATTAATTAGAATTTATTTTTTTAAACAAATTATTTTACTTTTTTCATCAGGGAATTTTTATGGAAGAAAAATTGAAAATAATTCTGATTTATCTTTTTTTGAAAAAATTACCAATTTTAATATTTATGAATGTAGTTTATTTTTTATTTTAATAAAATTAATTGGAAGTATTTTATATCATAATTCAGAATTTCAAGATTCAATAATGCAAAGAAAAATAAAAAATGAAATGACTTGTTTATTATTTAATAAAATTTTAAAAGGTGATTTATATAATTTCGAAGGAAGAGAAGAAGAAAAAATTAATTTAATTGAAAAAGATTGTGAAAAATTAGGTTATATTTTTTATGTTTTTCCAAAAATAATAAATTCACCTTTTGTTCTTTTTATTTCTTTATATTTTTTATTTAAATTATTTGGATTTCAATTTTTTTATTCTATGTTAATATTATTTTTTTTTATGACTATAGTTTTAATATTACAACTTTTTTATTTTAAAACTTCAAAAAAAATTACAAAGAGAAAAAAAGAAAGAATGAAAATAGTTAATGATATATTTCATATTTTAAAAGAGATAAAAATTAATGGTTGGGAAGAAGAATTTTCAAAAAAAATAAAAATTAAAAGAGATGATGAATTAAAATATGTTAAAAGAAATTTATATATTAATTTAATAAGAATATTAATTAATTCAAATTTACCTTTAATTTTATTAATGATATCAATTGGTTCTTTAATTCATTCTAATGAAATTTTAGAAATTTCGAATTTATTTACAGCTTTTCAATTAATCAATCAATTAAAATTTCCTTTAATGGAAATTCCAATTTTTATAAATGATTTTATAATAAATTTATCTTCAATAAAAAAAATAGAACAATTTTTATATTCAAATGAACATAATTATAAAAAAAATGAAAATTTCGAAAAACAAGATATTTTAATTAAATATGAAAAAGCAACATTTGGTATTAATATATCACCTGAAAATGAAAAGAAAGTAAAATTTGGAAGAAAAAAAACAAATGATTCAGGAAGACCTTCTTTAATAGGGACATTAAATAAAGAAATATTATTATATGATATAACTTTACAAATTAAAAAAGGGGAATTTATTGCAATAATCGGAAAAAAAAATTCAGGAAAATCAAATTTAATAAACTCTATATTAAATAATTATAAAGTTATTTCAAGTGATTATCCAATTATTATAAACGGAAAATTTTCTTATTGTCCTCAAGAAAATTTTATAATGGAAGATACAATAAAAAATAATATTCTATTTTATAATAAATATGATAAAGAAAAATATAGTAAAATCATTACAATTTGTAATTTAGTAAAAGATTTAGAGCATTTCGCAAATGGAGATGATACAATAATTAATTCTTCAAGTAAAAATTTATCTATTCAACAAAAAAAAAGAATTTCTATTGCAAGATGTTTATATAAAGATTGTGATATGTATTTATTAGATTCTCCTCTTAAAAAAATTGATAGTGAAATTAGTGATAATATATTTAAAAATGCTTTTAAGGATTATTTAAAAGAAAAAACAAGAATTATAGTAACTAATGATTTGAATAATTTAAAATATGTTGATAAAATTATTTTAATGGAAAATAAAAGTATTTCATTCTATGGAAGTTATAAAGAATTTAAAAATAAATTTGGAAATAATTTTGTTCTTGAAAATGATGATGAAGACTATGATAATTTAGTTAATAAAACAAAAAGTAAAAAATATACTGAAAATAGATTAAATTTAAGTTATACTTTTGAACTAAATTCTAAATTAAACATCTCTGATACTCAAAGTGAAATTTCTTATAGAACAAAAGATACAAAAAAAGAAAAAAATCCTTTAATGCTATCCGATGATAAATTTAAAAAAAAAGGAAAAATATCTTTTAAAACTTATTTTTCTTTTATTAAATTACAAGGAGGATATATAATGATTTTATCTTTAATTATAATAATGATAATTGCAAGAATTATAAATTCATATCGTTCAATTTATATAGCAAAATATTCAAAAAATATAAAAGAAATTGAAGAAAAAAATCAAAAAGAACCACATTTATCTTCTCAAAAAAATTCTCTAAAAGTTTATATTCAGATAACATTAATTGGAATTTTATTTAATTTCTTAATTGAATATTTCCATTGTCATATTACATTATATTCTCAAAGAGCTTTACATGAAAAAATAGTATATAAATTTTTAAGAGCTCCAATCAATTCTTTTCATGATTTAGTTCCAATAGATCAATTATTATATAGGTTAACAAAAGATATTGATATAATACAAACAATTATAAGAGTAATAGTTAATTTTTTAAAAGCAATTTTTACAATTTCAGCTTCTATAATCATATGTTATATTTGTAGTAAATTTACTTTATTAATATCTCCAATTTTGATTTTTATCACTTTAAAAATTTCTCAATATTTTATAAATTGTTCTAGAAATTTACAAAGATTAGAAAGAATAACCTATACTCCAATAATAAATATATTACAAGAAAGTATAAAAGGAGTAGAAATAATAAGAACTTCAAATACTGAAGAAAATTATAGAGAAAAAATTTATAAAAAATTAGATGAAAATTTCAGTGTTCAAATATATTTAGAAGGATGTAAAAAATGGTATGGGGAAAGATTAAGATTGACTTCTCATTTTTTCTTTAGTTTAATTATAATATATATTTTAATTAGAAAAGAAATTTTCACTCCCCAAGCTATAGCTTTAATATTACATTTTTCAGAAGAATTTTCAATTGAACTAACTAATATATTACATTTCTTTTCCAATATTGAAATTTCTATGATTAGTATAGAAAGATGTGAAAGTGCTTTAAATATAATTGAAGAAAAAAAACCAAATCCAAATGAAGAAATATATATTAAAGATAATCAATGGCCATTAAAAGGTAAAATTGAATTTTTAAATTATTCTACTAAATATAAACCTTATTCACCTATTGTCTTAAAAAGATTAAATTTAATAATTAATCCTAGTGAAAAAATAGGAATTATAGGAAAAAATTTAAGTGGAAAATCTACTTTTATATTATCTTTATGTAGAATTTTAGAATCTTTAGATGGAAAAATTTTAATTGATGATACAGATATAAGTAAAATTAATTTAGATTCTTTAAGACAAAATATAACAATAATACCAAAAGACCCTTTCCTTTTAGAGGGAACTTTAAGAGAAAATATTGATCCTTTAAATAAACATAAAGAAAAAGAAATTTTAGATATTTTAGATTCGTTTAATTTATTTAAAGAAATAATAAATAGTCAAAGAAGATTAAATTTCCAAATTAAAAAAAATGGAAATAATTTATCTTTAAGTGAAAAGCAATTAATCTCTTTTGCAAGGGCTGCTTTAAAAAAAAGTAAAGTTATTATTTTAGATGAAAGTATTAATAAATTTGATGAAGAAACTGAAAATATTATTGAAGAAAATATGGAGAATTTATTTCAAAAAAGTACAATTCTTTTTGTTGGAAATTATACTGAAATGATTGATAAATGTGATAGAATTATTGTATTGGAAAATGGAGAAATTGTTGAAGATGATAATTTGGATAAATTAAAAGAAAATACAAAAAGTAAATTTTATTCTTTATATAAGGAAATGAACGAAAATAAGAAATAACAAAAATATTTATTTAATTTATTTATTAAAAAAAAATTTAGACAATTTTTTAAAATATTAACATTAAAAAAAATGAATCATAATTTTTTCTTTGAAAAAATTATTAAAAATTAATTATCTATTTACTAATGTTTTCAATTTTTTACACAAATTTAATTTTTAACTATATTTTTATTAATTTTTCATTTATGTTTAAAAACCAAACATATTTGTAAAGGATTTTTTTGTTTCAAATTTATTTAAAAAGCTCAATGAATATATTCATCAATAAAACAATAAAAATAATTTATTCATTATTTGTTATAATAATTTTAAAAACATTTATAGAAATATTCAAATAAAATAATATCATTATTTAATTATCATAATAATCATAATAATTTTCATTAGAATAATCGTCTGATATTTTATTCCTATTATCACTACTATAATTTTTAAAGGAATAATCATATAGTTTAAAATTATTATTTCTATTTTGATTATGAATATTAGAAGTTGAAAAATTATTTTGTTTTGGAGAATTAATATAAGAAAAATAATGATTTTTTCCTTTTTTAACTGAACTTGATTTTAAATATTTATGATTATAAACAATATTTTTTCCAGTGTTAGAAAGTATTTTTTTCTCATAATTATAAAAATTATTTTTTTTCATTTTTAAATTTTTTGGAATAGAAAAATCTTCATAACTACTTATAATATCATTAGTTAAAATAGGATAAACCCTATTTCTATTATTTTTTTTCCTTTCATATTTTTGTTCACTTTTTAATAACTTAATTTCTTTTTTTAAATTTTGGTTTTCAATTATTATTTTGCTGATATTATAATCATGAATATTATTTACATAATTTCTTAATTCTATATTTTCTTGTTTTAATTTTAAAAATTCATCTTGAATAGGTTTAAAAATTCCTCCTCTTTTATTTCTAATTTCTAATATATCTTCTAATTCTATAATTCCATTATTTATCTTTTTGAGTTTAGTATTTTCATCAGAATTAGTCAAATTCTCTTTTATTAATTTATTTACAATAATTTTGCTTTGAATTTTTTTTGCTCTTGAAGCAAATAAAACTGTATTATAGCTTTCTTCAAAATTTTCTTCACTTGGAGAAATATTTGCAACTATAAAAGTTTTTGAATTTCCTCCAAGAGAATCTTTTAATAAAAATGTTAATTGAGAATCTTTATAAGGAATATGAATTTTATATATTTTTAAATTTTTTACATTTAAATTTTTATTATCATTTTTTTCAGAAGCATGAGGATTTGATTTTAAAATTTTATAAAAATTATTTGAAGAAAAACTATGTTTTTCTGTTGTATTTAATATATTACTCTCTATATTTTTTATTGAATCATGACGAGAAATTTGATAATGGTTATTCTTATTATTTTCTTTACTATCTTTATTATTATTATCTGTATTATTATTATTATTTGATAAATTTTTATTTGAGTTTTTTTCTTTGTTTGAGATACTATTTAAAGTATTTTTTCTAGAAAACATTTTTTGAATATCATTATTATTATTTATATTTATAAGATTTTTACTTGATTTTTTAATTGACAAATTATTATTATTATTAATAATATTATTATTATTTTGATTATTATTATTTTGATTATTATTATTTTGATTATTATTATTATTTGAGATAGTATGATTTGTTTTTATATTTTTATTTAATGAAGAATTTTTTTTATTATTTCTACTTTTATTACTTTTGCTTCTAACATCATTTTTATTTTTATTCATGTTTTTAATCTTATTTATTATTTCAGTTTTCTTTTTTCTTTCTGTTTCCTTTTTAATCAAAGCATTAATAACATTACCTAAAACACTTAAACTTTTATTAATACTTTTTAATTCATTTAAATGAATATTTTCATATTTTTCTTTAACATCATATTTTTCGCTTCCAGCCAAATCACAAAAAGAAATTTTGCTCATTACTTCTTTAGTAATATTTTTATAATATAAAATAAAAATAGTATGTGATCTACTACTCATAAAATTTTTATGAGTTTCCCTCTTTTTTCTATTTAATTCTCCTTTTTTTAAAATTTGAAAAACATCATAAAAAGTCTTTACGATAATTTCTTTAGCTCCAACTATAACAATTCCTTTTTTTTTATCATCTCTTAATTTTAAAGGAGGTTGTTGAAATATTTTTTCAGATTCATTATTATTTATATTTGAAATTTTAAATTCTTTCTTTTGTTCTTTGAAATCTTCAAATGCATAATTATCAATTAATAAATCATATATTTTTTCATTATAAATTTGAATATATGAAACATATATTTTTAATTCATCTTTTGATATTTCTAAAGCATTAAAAAGTTCCATTATTAATCGAGGAATTATACCATTTGTTTCTGAAAATGGATTGACAATAAAATTAGGTTCAACTAAAAAATTAAATTTATCTGAAAAAATATTTCTAACTTTATGATTATTATTATTAATAATTTTATTGTTTTGTTCATCTTGATTATTTTCATCATTATCATCAATATTATAAAAATTATTATATATATTATTATTAAAAGTCCAATCTCCTCCAAACATTGTATAAGTTTTTCCACTTCCAGTTTGTCCATAAGCCAAAATAGTACAATTTATTCCTTTAAAAGTATAAGATAAAATAGGTTTAATCAATTCAAAAATTTCATCTTGTTTGGAGTTTTCATAAAATACTTTATCAAAAGTTGATATCAATGTTTTTTTTCCTTTTGATAATACGATTTTTTTTTCATTACTTTCTTGAAATTGTATTATTGAATTTTGTTTATCTTTATTGGAAATAAAGGGTCTTATTCTTATTGCAACTTTTATATTTTCCATATTTTTTAAAATGTAATTTTTTTTATAATTTTTTTAACTTGTTATTAAAAATAAATTTTATTTTTAAATTTTATTGATTCAATTTTTTATATTGTTAATTATAATTTTAATTTATGGGAAATAATATAAATAATGAAAAAGACATTGATTTTAAAAAAAAGAAAAAATGGTTTAAAAAAATAAAAGATGAACAATTAAATAAAGTTTTTTATGTTCCTTTTTCTCTTTTTGAAAGTGAAAATATGGAATTAAATTCTATAAAAGAAGAAAATGATGATAATTTAAATGAACTTTTTTTTTATGAAGAAATCAATAAAATATCAGATAAAGTTTTTAGAATGAATAGATTTAATACTTATCAAAATAATTTCGAAATTTTTTCTTCTTTTGAAAATATACAATTATTTTCTTATAATTCTATATTTAATAATTGGAACATATCAGATAATGACTTTTTAAAAAGATTTATTTATCATATTAGGTTAATGGATAAATTCTTTATTGATAAAGTTAATCACTCTTTTATAAATAAACAAAATAATTTTTCTTTTGAAGATTTAAATGAAATTTTAATACAAGAATTTTCAAGTAATGATTTCTTAAAACCTTATATTTCAAATTATTTAAACTTAATGAATGAGAATAATATTGTTGAAATTTTGACAAAAATAATTTCTGAAGAAGGAGAATTATATAATATAATAATTAATAGAGAAAATAATAATTTGATTATTTTTACCTTATTATTTTATTTTATTATTGATTCTTTTTCTAATTTATCAAATTTATTAGAAAATAATTTATATACTTATTCTTTTGATTTAAATAACATTTTTGAAAATAAAATTTTTACCCCAGGAAATTTAATTACCAATAAAAATTTTATTTCAGTTTCAAAAAAAAAAATTTTTTTTGAAGATAAAAACCATATTGAAATTATATTAGATAAATCTTTAGAAGAAAATAAATTCTTTTATTTAAATTCAAAATTAATTGATATTTCATTTTTAAGTTTATTTAAAGAAGAAGAAGAAATTTTTATTGAACCAAATTCTATTTTTGAAGTTTTAAGTTTAGAAAAAAAAGAAAATCAAACTTTTAAATTAAAATTAAAATTAATTATAGATTTTAAATCAAAATATCTATCAGATACTTCAATAAAAGAAAAAAAAAATAACTTTGGAGAAAATATTATGCTTTTTTCAGGAATAAGTTATTATAATATAAAAAATAAAATTACTGAAATAAAACAAGTTAAAAATATTATTTCTTTAGACTTATCAAATTCTGGTTTAAATGATGTTGAATTTTTAGATTTAATTCCATATATTTGTAATTTTTCTTTTTTAAAAAGAATTGATTTATCTAAAAATAATTTAACAGATGTTTCAATTGAAAATTTAACAAATATTTTTTCTTTTATTCAATATTTAAATTCTTTAAACTTAAATCAAAATAATTTTTCTGATTTAGGAATAATATGTTTATCTGAAAAATTACATTTGTTAAAATATTTAATAAATATTTCTTTAGAAAATAATCATATCAAAAATAAAGGAATTCAATCTTTAAGTAAAAATATTTTTGATTTAAAAAAAATAAAAATATTCAATTTATCAACAAATTTAATTTCAACATCTATAAGTTTATTTTCTTATTATATATCAAATATTAATAATTTATCATATTTAAATTTATCAAAAAATAATATTCAAGATTATAACATATTTTATTTAACAGAAAAATTTAAATTCCTTCCAAAATTAATTTATTTAAATTTGAGTGAAAATTATATTAATTCAAAAGGAATGCAATCAATTTTTAATAATCTAAAATTTTTAAAAGAACTAAGATATATAATATTATATGGAAATAAAATAGGAATTGATGGATCAAAATGCTTAAAAGAGAATATTCATTTTGTTTCAAATCTTAAAGAATTAAATTTAGGATTTAATTTGATAACAGATGAACAATCTAATATTATTTTTGAAAATATAAATTTAATTAATAATATTGAAATAATTAATTTCAGAGAAAATGCAATTACTACAAATGGAATAATGAATTTTATTAAATTAAGTCAAAATTGTAAAAATATAAAAGAAATTGATTTTTCTTTTAATAAAATTGAAAAAGATTGTTTTGAAGGAATAATCGAACTTGTTAAAAATAATAAATTTATGAAAAAAATAAATTTAAATAATAATAGCATTCAAAATATAGATTGGTTAAAATTTTTAGTTGATTTACAAAATATTAATATTAAATGGTCTTTAAATAATAATATTAATGAAAATGAAGATGGAGAATTTATTTTTGATATTAATAAAGATAACAATATAATTCAAAACTATTTTATTTAACTTTAAATTTATAACGAAAATTTTATTGTAAAATTATTCTGAAAATAATTATAATATATCATTAAACTTATTGTTACTATTTAAAGAAGATTGAAAAGGTAAATTTATTATATTTGAATTTGAATAATAAGTTACACTTGAAGATTTATTTTTCTGATAAAAATTATTTTTTTTTTCTTTGTTTTTTAAACTAAAAATAGGTTTTTTTTCTATATTAACCCAATAGTTTTTTGTTAATTTAAAAGAGTTATTAATAATAGAATTTTCTAAACTTTTTTTTCTATTCATAATAGGAAAATAACTTTTTTTTTCAATTTTTTTATAATATTTATTTTTATTTCTATTATAGGAAGAATCTTCTAAATTTAGTTTCATAAAATGCAAATTTATTTTATTTAATCTAGGAGAATCATTGTTTTTCATATTTAAATTATCATTTTTTAAATTTCCTATTAACCATATTTTTTCATTATTACAAACAGTAAAATTATTGTTAGTTTTTTGAATAAATCCATTGATTTTATTGTTTAATTCAAATATTTGTTTTAAATACTTATTTTTTTCTTCTTCAATTTTTTTTATGGCTAATTTTAAATTTGAATTCTCTTTCCTTAAAATTATTATTTCATTTTCTTTTTTATCATTATCTAAAAATTTTCCTCCTTCAAACTTAACTTGTTCTTTTAAATTTTGATAATTTTCTGCTATAATAATATATTCACTTAATTTATTTTCATATGCATTTATTTGTAATTCAAGTCTTAATATTTGTTTTATTAAATTTCTTTCTTTGAATTCATATTTTTGTAAAATTTTTTCAAAATAATTCTTCTTTTCTTTATCTGCTCTAATATTATTTAATGTTTCTTCTTTTTTTTTATTTAATTTTTCTTCTATTTTTGTTTGTATTAATATTGGAATTGATTCATGAATATAATTGATTAATTGTTTTATTGATATTTCATTTATTTTTTCTTTATATTCTTCAATTGAAAATTCTATTTTTATTTTTCTGATTTCACTTATTATTTCATAAAATAAAGAATATAACTTTTCCTTTATTTCAAAATCTGAATTATAAAATATTTTATTTTCTTTTTCTAATATTTCATCCATAATAAAATTGTATTTAAATTAAAAAAATATTTAAATTTTTTTTATACATTATTTATATATTTTAATGTTAAAGAAATGTCTTTAAATAATTCAATAAAAATAATTATAATTTAAACAAAAAATAAAGATTTTCATAAATTTCAATTATAAAAAAAAATTAATTGAAAAAATTAGAAAAATTAATAGAACCTATTTTTACAGATAATAAACACTTGTTCTATTATAAATTAAAAGAAAAAAAATAAAAAAAAGATATAAATAAAAACTTTTTTAGTTATTTTTAGTATAAATCAAGAGTTTAAATATCGAGTAAGAGTTAAAAATATAAAATGAATTCAAAAGAATCTTCAAATGTAATTAATCAAGAGGATGAAGAAACTTTTACTTTTTCTCCTGATAAATATTTAAATAAAAAAAGAAAAAATGAATCTCTTCATTTGTATAAATTTTTAATTCCAATTTCGAAAAATGATATTTTAAAAAAACAAAAAAAAAATCTAGTCATTAGAATTCCTCTTGAAAAAAAAAGTAAAAGAGATAATTTAATTGATAATGAAAAAATAAATTTTATGAGTCAAAAACTAAAACAAATTGAAAATGAATTAAAGAATATTACTTTAGAAAATGAAAATGAAAATGAAGAAATTGATTTAAATTTATTTAATTTAACAAATGACACAATCAAAAAAGAAAATAAAATTTTTATTCCTGATATTTTTAATTCAGAAGTTAAATTAATTATACAAGAAAAATTTGATTTATTAAATTTATTTATTACAGACATAACAAAAATATTATATTTAATAAACAGTTTCTCAAAAAATGAAATTGAAGAAAATAATTTTAAAGATGATTCATTCCAAAATATATTAGAAAAAATACACAACGCAAATGAATTAATTGAAAATTTGAATTTAAATATGGAAGAATATTTTAATAAAATAACATCTTTAAAAAACTCTTATAAAAAAATTGAAAAATTTTATCAAACAAATCATTTTCCTATAGATGAATTAAAATGTATAAAAAGTTTTTTTGATAATGAATATAATAAATATCATGAAAATTATATTGTTTATGAAAAAATTAAAAAACTCATTCCTTATTTATGTGATAAAATCATTGTTAATATCCAAAATCAAAATAAATTAAAACAAGTTAATTACAAATTAACAAGTTATTATACATAGTCATAATAATAATGTTTTTATATATTTTTTATATATTTAATGTTTATTTAATTGTATCAGAGTAATTTTATTTTAATTGTTTTATTTCATAAAATTAACTTTTAATAGTATATTTTTCAAAATCCAAAATAATTTGTATACTTCATTTGAATAATTTAATTTTATTTAATATTTATTTATTTTTTTATTGATTTGATAAAGTCAGTAATTAATTGAATAGAAATATTTAAAGTTTTCAAAAGAATTCTTCAGAAATCAAAAAAAAGATTTTAATTTAATAAAAAAAATAAAATAATAACTAATTATTATTATCAAAAATTAGTTCAAAAAAATATTAAATAAACAATACATAATATAATTTGTTTTATTTAATATTAGGAAAATTAACATTACTTACAATTCCAATTTTATTATTTTTAATTAATATATTATATTGATTAACTTTATCGTCTTTTTTTTATCATCATAATTAGGATCTCCCAATTTAATATAATGTTTAATTTTTATTTAAAATACTTTTTTCGCTCATTTTTCTTTAATATTATAATTAATATCTAAATTAATATCGAAAAGAGCACTTCCTATATAATTATTATTATTCATTCCGCAAAAAATAAATAATTTATTATCAAATTTCTTTAATTTATGAGTAGTCATGGAAATTCTATTTTTGGCATTTTAACCATATATTTAAATTTATAAGATTCAATATTTTTAATATATTCATTATATTTTTTTTATCTCTCAATATTTGATTTAGTTAAATCTTTAAAAATACTTCTCTTTAATTTTTAAATGCCTAAAGAATGAAAAGGATCTATATATCTTTGATGAATAAAAGAAATTTTTAAAGAAGGGTTAATATATTCTTTATTTCCATTATTTAAATTATAACTTGAATTGCTATTCTTAAAACTCTTATAATTTAATTTATAATATTTTTCATATTCTTTTTGAATGTCTCTATCTTTTTTAATAAAATTTTTATCTTCTTTTGTTACATATTTGTTGAGTTAAGTAAATTTGAAATAAATTCTATTTAATCTATTTCTTTGTTTGTGCTTTTATTTAGGAATTATTGTTTCATTGAATTATTTAACAAATTTGAGTAATTATTATAATAATTTTCTATATTGTAATAAGAAAAAGAATTATCAGAAAAAGAATTTGGAGATGAATAAGATGATCTCATATACTTTTTAATATTTTTTTTAAATATTTGTATTAAATTTTATTTCATTAAACTATAGTTAAGTATTTAAATTTTTTTATATGTCTCTAGAAAATTATTAGAAACTTTTTTTTAAATCATTAATTAGATTTAATTAGAATATCATTATTTAAAACAATATAAAGCTTATCTAAATCTTTTTCATTTTAATAATTTGATTTTCAAAATCATATTTTAGGGTTTTTAATTTATTATTAATTAAAAAATAAAATAAAAAATATTAATTATAAAAATTTATTATTTTATTATTATAATTTTATATTAAAAATTAATATTACTGTATAAAATGCTATATATAAAAATATGAAAATTATTTCTAAATTACCAATAAAAAATATTAATCTTGAATGTAGAAAAAAATACATTCAATTTTATACAAAAATTCTTATTTTGAATAACTTCTTTTAACATTTCGATTTCCCCAATTCGTTAATCTAATCCAAATTTTTTCAAATTTACTCCTTTTTTCATATTCACTTTCTTCTTTATATAAATCAAAAATAATCATTGCCAAAGCGCTTCCTGCACTTAATAATAAAGTTTGAAAAGTACCATAATTATTTTTATTAAAAGGAATTACAAAAATTCCATTTAAAGGATTTTTAAAATTTATAATTAAAGATTTTTTTCCTTCAACTATTTTATAATTTTTTTCTTTTTTAGCTTTTTCAAAATAAGGTTTTAATTCTTCAATCTTATTAAAATTGATTAATAGTTTCTTTTTTAATTTTTCAATTGAAAATTTTTTTTGATATAATATTTTTTTATCATTGGATAAAGATTTATTTTTAAAAATATTTTCAACTGAAATAATAATAGAATCATCATTAAAAGAAATATATAACTTATATTGATCAGTTATATCTTTTTCTGAAGAAGGTGAATTTATATTTATAAATTCTTCTGCTAAGCTTTGAACAAAAGTTTCCATTTTTTATTAAAAATTATTTACATTTTAATCTTTAAATTAAATAAATATAATAATTATTTATTTAATATTCTGATTTTTCTTTTATAATTTGAAAATTTACTATTAATTTATTTAAATTTATTTATTTAATATTTATAATATTATTGTATGATTGATAAAATTCAAATTTTATTAAAACAATGATACAATTACTTATAATTTTTATTTTTTTGTTTAAAAAAAGGATTGATGAATTCACAGTTTTTTCTAAACATTTTTAAATAAATTCATATAACTTTAATTAATTGAATAATTATTTTCATAAATTTATTTTTTATTTATAAATTTTTATGAATTTTTCCTTCAAAGATTTAATATTTTCATTAATTTCTTTTTCTTTATTTAATTTTTTTAAAATTTTAAAATGATTTTCAAAACCTTTTTCAATATTATATTTATTTTTCAATAAAGAATATTCCTTTAAATTTTTATGATTTAAACTTGTATGATATAATTCTTCATAAGACATATTATAACGAAGTTCTTCTTGACTGTAAGAATATTTTAAAGTTTTTTTAATATTATTATCAATTTCATTTTTTAATTTTTCTGGAATATTTCTTTTTCCAACTTGGAATTGAATATGCCTTTTATACAATTTCTTTTTTAAAATTTTTTTTTTAATTTTTTCTTTTTCAATTTCAATAATTTTCTCAAAGAGTTTATTTTTTTTGATTCTGTTATCAATATTTTTATAATCAATTATTTCATCTAAAGTCATTTTTTTTTGGTAATTTATGTCAGAAATTTTTTCAATTTTATCTTCTAAATCAAAATTATTTAATAAAGATTTATTTTTTTTAATTTTAATATTTTTTAAATAGGGATTATTATATAAATAATAATTTGGTTTTTGCCAAACTAATTTTAATTCATTATCATTTAATTTTTCTTTCATAATTTCATTTGGCAATTTTTTCGGATTAAATTGAGGAATTAATATTGTGTTTAAAAAATTATTTTCTTTATTTGAATAATTTGATTTAAATTTGGAATCTAAATTTATACAATATTTTAAATATTTTGGTCCTTTAAAATAATTTAATATTTTTTTATTATATATTGAATTATTTTGTTGAAATTTTTTACAAATTGAAATTGAATTATTTCTTAATATATTAAAAATTTTCATTCTTAGTTTTCTCATTTCATTTAAACTTTTTATATCATTATTTAATATATTTAATGTTGTTGATTTATTATTAAGAGATTTATTATTTTTAATTATTATTGAGGAGTTTTTTTTATAATTTTCATTTGACAAATTTCTTTTTTTTAATTGTTTATTTTTGAGAAATATATTAAAAAATTTACTTTGAGTTTTATAAAAAGAAATATTTTTTTTCTCTGATTTTGAATTTGAAATTTGGAAATTTGTTGTTTCTAAGGTATTAATATTAGATTTATTTTTATTTGTTATTTTGGAAACTCTTTTTTCATAGAAAGATAAAGAAGTTTTTAATATATGATTTGAGTTCCTATTTAATTTCATTCAATTATAAAAATGATATTATTTTTTTAAATAAAATTTAATCAATAAATTATTTTTTAAAAAATAAATTTCTTATATAAAAAATGTTTTTATAAAAATCTTCAGAAATTAAAAAATAAAATAATACAAAATTAAAGATAAATTTATCAGGGAAAGAATTAAAAAAGTTAAAAATAAGATAGGAAAAAATTTTCTTTAAAAAATCAATGAAAAAAGTTAAAAATAAAAAGAGAATTAATCTCTATAAAATCTTTTCTGATGAATTTGATTCTAAAAGGCATAAAATAAAAAGAAATGATAAAAATTTAATTGAAATAAACATATTAGAATTATAAATTAAATAGTTTTGAAAAAATTAATGAAAAGTCCCTAAAAAAAAGAGAAAAAAATAAAGAAAATAATTTGAAAAACAATATAAAATAGAAACTTTAGATAATAATTATGATAAATTTATAAGTCAATATCTTAAGAAAAATAAAAAATATTTAGAGCTTTTATTGACTAAAGTAAATAAAATAAAAATAGAAGAAGAAAAAAAAATTTGAAGAAAACAAAAAACTATATTAATATTCATTAAGAAAAAATTTATCTAATTTTAAAAAAACATTAAGAAAAATTATTAAACAGAACTCATTCTTCAAGACAATTTCACAGTTTTTATTCAAATTTTTCATGTTCTGAAAAAATAGTGAAAAAAAATAAAAAAAAAAAGAAAAAGCGAATAATTGATCCAAAAAAATCCTATTTTCAGAGCTCTTATTTTATATAAAATATTTTATTGATACATCACATTGATTTACCAGAATATTAGTTTAAAATCTGATAAAAATATTAAACCAAATCAAAATAATTGATTAAAATCTCAATAGTAATGGAATCTAATTAAAAAAAACTTGATAAAATTTATTTATTAAAAATCATATAATTAAAATAATTTCTCTCTTAATTAAAATTGATTTTAAAAAAAAATAATTTTTATTTGAAAATTTAAGTTCTATTTATATTTAACTTAAAATTTATGATAAAATAATAATTCTATAATATTCAATTTATTTATCTTTTTGAAATAAAATAATTAAATAAATTAAAAATTCTAACAATATATTCAATTAAAAAAAAAATTTTTTTGTGTTTGATAGTTATCTTTTCCTTGATTAGATATATTTCCATTTTGATTATTATTATTTAAATTAGAATTCATAACTTTTTCGAAATTAAATAAATTATTTTCTCCTTTTTCATTAATATTATTATTATTTTTGTAATTAGGAGAAATACCAAGGTTTTCAATAAAATTATATTTTATTTTTTTTTGAGAAATATAATCAGGAGTATTTAAAAAGGGAGAAATTAAATTAAATAATTCATTATTATTTTGAGGAGTAAATAAAGGGGTTGGAACTTTAAAAACTTCGTAATTTTTTTGTTGAGGTGTAAATATTGAAGAAGGAATTTTATAAAAATTATTTTCTGGACTTTTTTGATTTTGAATATAATATTGATATTTTTGTTCTTGTAAATTATTGTTTAAAGTATTATTTATATTATTATTATTTAGTAAGCAATTATTGTTATTAAAGTTTTCAAAATTATTATCTATTATATTATTAATATTGCTATTTTCTATATTATTATTATTATTTTCAATTATGCTATTTAAATTACTATAATTTAAGGTATTATTATAATTTATGTTTATATTATTATTATCATTGTTATTTGAAAAAGGAATAATTATTTTATTTATATTATTTATTTGAGGAATTTTTATTGGAAATAAATTAGATTTTTTTTCTATATTTAAATCTTCATTATTACTAATTTCATAATTACTATTATCAATTTTAATATGCAAATTATATCTTTTTTCATCATTAGAAAGTTTAGGAATATTAACTTTAAATCTTAAATCTTGTTTAATATCATTTATACTTCTTTTTTTTTGAAGAATAATATTTTTATCAAAATCCACATCTTCATCTTTTAGATTTTCTGTATAATTGTTATTAAAATTGTCTTTATTAAAATTATGAGAAAAACTTTCATTGAAATTATTTATAATTTGTTTTGTACCTTTAAACATATTGGAATAATCATTTAAAGAAATTTCTTCTTTAATATTTTTATTTTCTAAACCGATTAAATAATTATTGATAAAGTTTTTTGCTGAAACTTTAGAAGAAGTTATTGAAAGTTTATTTTTTTTATCAACAATAACTAAAAAAACTTCTACGTCACACAATAAAGATAATTCTAAGGTTTTTTTTATTAAACCTTTTTTCCTTTTATAATAAGTAATTTGACTATTTAATTTATTTTCTATTTTTGCCATTTTAATTTTTCTTTTTCCCATTTTAATTCTTTTTCTTTTTTGTTTGAAAAATTTTTATATATATTCGTTTTATATATTTATTTACTTCCTTTTTATTTTTTGAACTTTTTATTTAAAATAAGTAAAAAAGTAATTTACAATTTATATATTTTTATTGAACATTTTTTAGAAATCCTTTTTATTAATAATTTTTTATATAGAAATTTCATTTATTTCTCTTCTTGTAATTGTTTCTTAAAAGATTGTTTGTTTCAAAAATATAATAAAATTATACTAATATTAGTTAATTTTTATTTAAAATTTTATAGTTTTATGTTTAAGTAACTTATTTCTTTGTTTCTTTTAAAAGTCTATTTTTTTTTTTAGTTAAAATGTGTTAGTTAAGTTTTTTTTTGATTTTTTTAATAATTTTTTTTCATATTTTTAAGCTTGTTTTTTCATTTAATTTATAATTTTTGAAATTATTTAAAATATTTTGCTATATTTATTTTAATATATTTAAGATTTGATTTATATATTATATTTTTATTAGATTTTAGTTGATTTCTATTTCAAGAATTCCTTGTTAAATAAAATAAAAGTATAAAAATAGAAAATCATTTTTTATCCATTTATCAAAAAAAAATAATTAACATTAATTAATTATAAAAATAATTAAGATAAAAAATTAAAATCACAACATTAATTTATTAAAAAAAATATTAAGAGAAAAATCCATTGTTTATATATTATCATTAAAAAATTATTAATCCTTTAAATTCTATTTAAGTTAAATATTTAAAAGAAAAGAAATCTTATTTTTTTAATGATATAAATTTTTTTTTATATAAATATAAAATGAGCATATTTTGAGATAATATTTGATTGATATATAATAATTCCTTCAATTTAACAAATAATTAAAGTTCTAAAATTGAATAAAATATAAAAATAAATTCAAATATAAACTAATAATAAAAATTCTGAAATAAAAATATTTTAATTTTAATATAAAAAAATAAAAAAAAAATATATAAAAAAATCAAAACTCCATAAAAATGAGTCTCCACTCAAGTATAACAAAAAAAAAATATAAAATAGAAATAGATACTGAAAGACCAAAAAGTGCATTAATAAAATATCCATATATAACAACAAATCAATCAAAACAAATATCAAAAAACAATTTATCAATGCCAAACAATCCAAAATTATCAAAAGGAATGGGACAAAAAATAGAAAAAGAACAATTATTTGAAGATACAGTTCATTTAAAAAAAATGATAAATAATTTAAACAAAGAATTGTATGAAGCTAAAAATGAAATTTTAAAAAAAAATTTGGAAATAAAAGAAAAAAATAAAATTATTGAAAATTGTACTCAAGAAGAAAAAAATGAATTTTTTGAAAATGAAAAAGAAGGAAATGAAAATAAAAATTTAAATTTAAATCCAAATACAAATTCAAGTTTATTAGATTTATGTAAAGATAAATTGTTAGAAATGAAAAATGCTTATTTAGATAAATGTGATAAAAATAATTCTTTAAAACAAGAAATGAAAATTACTAAAATTAAAGAAAATCAAATTGAAAATGAAATATTTAAAAAAGAATTAGATAAATTAAAAACTTTATATTTTAATTCTAAAGAAATTATTGAAAATGATAATAAAGAAATTAATACTTTAAAAGAATATAAAAAAAAATTTAATCAACAAAATATTTTATTAACTTCAATAAATGAAAATTTCGAAAAATTAAATAAAGAAAATTATGATTTAAAAGAAAGAATCAATGAATGTGAAAATAAAATTGAAAAAAATGATTTATTTAAAAGAAAATTAAATTTACAAAATAAAATTTTAAAAAATGCAAATGAACAATTTAAAAATGAAAAAAGAGAAAATCAAAATTCTTCTTTAACTAATAATTATTATGAAATAATATCTCATTTAAAGAAAGAAATTGGAGAATATAAAAATTTAATTAAACAAAGTGATTTTGAAATAAAAAGATTAAAAGATGTAGAAACTAAAATAATGATAGAAAAAAATAATCAATTTAATCCAATGTTAAAGTTAAAAAAACCAAATTTTGAAAGTTTAGAAAAATTAAATAATAAAGATCATAAAATTTCTTTAATAAAAAGTTTATTACATGATGCTCAAATTAAAATTATAATATATGAACAATTTTTAGTTAATAATGATATAGATATTAATTCAATTTTAAATGAAGATTCTGATAATAATTTTTCTTCAACTTCTTCAAAAAAAAAAAGTGATGCCAATAATAAATTAGATTTGGAAAATAATAATAATATAAATAGTAATACTTTCAATAATGGAAATTATGATACTACAGGTTTAAATACTGAAAATTCAAAGAATATAAATAATAAAAATAATAATAATAATAATAATAATAATAATAATAATAATAATAATAATAATAATAATAATAATAATAATAATAATAACAAAGGTAATATTGATTTGTTGAATAACAATAAAGAACAAGATAATTTCTTTATTAGTATTAATGAAAATAATGAATTAAATGAAAATTTGAATTTGATTGAATTAAATAATAATGAACCGAAGAAAAGTAACCATTATTGTATAAAGCAATTTTCTTTCGAAGATTTTATGTTGAATAAGAACAATGTAAATATAAATGAAATATCAAATTTTCCCCATTTTTAAGATTAATAAATTTATTTTATTATTTTGAAAATTCAAAAAATTAATAAAAAATAAATAATTGATTTAATTATGATACTTAACAATAATATATTATAAAAAAACAAATATAATAAATAAATTTCAATTATTTTTCCATAAAAAATAAACAAGAACAAAATAAAAAAATTTTTCAAAAAAATTAAAAAAAAAATAAAAAAAATAAATAACAATTCTGAAATCTTATATAAAAAACATAAAAAAAATTAAAAAATATAAAAAATCCAAATGAGTGACATTCCGACAGGTTCACATACAACACAAATCTACGAGAAGCTTAACACAACAAAAGCTTCAGAAGAAAGAGCTAAAAAATTTATTCTTGTTTTAAAAAATAAGGATGAATTAACAGTAACATCAAAAGAAAAAGATGTAATTCCACTTCCTATAGAATCATGGGAAAAAATAGTAAAATATATGAAAGAACTAATGAAATATGCATTAGGTTATATTATTTTTTCGTCAAGTAGAACAATAGAAGAATTTGAATCTAGAGAACTTATTAGAAGAGTTCTCGGAAAAAAAATAATGGTTAGAGATGTTTTCTTTAATCCTGAAGTTAAACCTTCAATGCATTTACCAAAAGTAGAATTTGGGTCTAATGAATTTTCAAAATTCGAAAAATATTTTTCGAAAAGAAAAAATCATAAACCTCATATTTTCTCTACTGAAGAAATAAATGAGGAATACGAAAGAAAAGAAAGAGAAAAAAGAGAATTAAAAGAATCACTTAACGGAACTAGAGGAAATAAGACATCAATTAAATCAAAAACTGTTCTTAGTAGGAATACCAAAGATGATAATACTAAAAGTGTTTCTAAAAAAACTGTGGTTAATGGAACAACTGATGGAAAAAAAATTATTGAAAGTTCCACCACAACAACTACAACAACAACTAAATTAAGAAGTAAAGGAAAGAAAATTATTTCAGAAAAAAATGAAAAAACAGTAAAAAGTGGAAAAGATGAAATTGAAGATGATGATAATAAAGTTTCTAAAAAAAGGGTAGATGAGGATGAAGAAGAGGAAAATATTAAAAATGGAATTTATAGAAAAGAAGAAAGATATATAATAACAAAAAGAGGTAAGAAAGTTGTTAAAGAAGTTACTAGAGAAAGGAAAGTTAATGGATTAGGAACAAGTGAAACTGTTGAAGAAACAATTGAAGAAGAAGATGGAAATCCTGATATAATGACTAATAAAAAAAAATCGAAAAAAGTTACTGAAGATGATAACAGTAAGAAAAAGAAAGTTCTTAGTAAAACAAATGAAGAAGGAGAAGATGAAGAAGAAGAAGAAGAAGAAGAAGTTGAAGATAAAGCTACAAAAAGTATTACTAAAAGTACAAAAAAAAGATTTAAAAATGCTGCTGAAAAAGTTGTCGAAGATGTGAAGAATAAAAGACTTAGTAAAAAGAAAAAAACAGGTGAAGATGAAGAACCTGAAGATGAAAATATGAATAAAGTTTCTAAAAAAAGGGTGGAAGATGAAGAAGAAAAACCTGATGATTCTACTAAAAAAACAGGAACTAAAAAAAAATTTAAAGATGCTGCTGGTAGAGTAGTTAAAGAAGTTAAAGAAAAAAGAATAAGTAAAAATAAAAAAAAACCAAAAGAAGATGAAGAAGAAGAGATTGAAATAGAAGGTGGAGGAATAATGAATGATGAAGATAAAGAAGAAGAAGAAGAGATTGAAATGGAAGGTGGAGGAATAATGGATACTGAAGATAAAGGAGAGGTAGAAGAAGAAATTAAAAATGAAACTAAAAAATCAAAATCTAAAAAATAT
>JAJJKW010001725.1:0-37289 GCA_023805745.1 Isotricha sp. YL-2021b | reverse complement strand
GAGTCTGGAATGTATTGGGCTAATTTTCCTGGACAAGGTATTGACAGTGATTTTACTGGAGCTGGAGTAGGAAAACTTCCAGTACCGCAAGGATTCTATACAGATCAAGTACTTTATGAGTTTATATCTCATGCTGAAGGAAATATAGGTATGAGATGGGTAACTGAATATAGAGGAAATACTGTAGCATTAAGATGTGGTATAAATGGATGGGATTATGCTGGAGGTGTTCATTCATCATCAATAGCAAAAGCAATAGGAGTATCTCCACAAGAATTTGGTTCATGGGTTACTATTGACAAAAGAAGTGGATTCTCTAGAAGAGCTATAGGAGGTGAAATATCTGAAGGAGCTGCTTGGGGATGGGCTACATCTCCACTTACAGCATCAAATCCTTATTGGCAAAGACTTATTCCTTATTATAGAGATGCTATGATATGGGCTTGGAATCAGCCTATTATACAAAGAGTAAAAGATCCTGGAGAACGTCTAGCAAGAATGCATAGTATAAACTGGTGGGGTTATCATTATTTGAAAGGATTTAATGGTGGATCTGGATGGAAACATCGTTTTGAAGCTGCTAGACGTGCATGTACAGGTATGAGAAATTATACATAATAATTATACCGCAATTTTGTTTATTTTTCAACTCATTATGTAAAATTTATGATGTTTTTAAATTAATATTAAAATATTTATTTGTTAACTCTCTTATTTTTGCTTTTTTTGTTTGTCTATATAATAAAATAAATTCTATTAAAGATATAATTATAAATAAAATTGCAATATAACCTTGATAATTAAGTATATTCTTGTTTTTCCTATCTTTATCTATTTGATTATCATTTGTTTTTTTACAAAAAATATTAAATTTTTCTTTACTAAAAATATTTTTTGATATTTCATTATAAAATTTAACGTAATCAATTTCTAAAAAATAATCTTCATTAAAACAAATTTTAACAATAAAATCATTTTCATCAATCATACTATTTTTATTTTTATTTTTAATATATAATTCCACTGTTAAAGAACTTGAAAATCTAGGATAATATTGTTTATTTATATTAAAAATATATTTGAAACTTTCAATTAAAGAAATAAGATCATAATCATGTCCAGAATAAACATACATTTTTGGATTATTTATATTATATTCATTTTTATTATTAATATTAATTTCAATTCTTGATTTTAAAGAATTTAATAATTGCTCTAAAAGAGAAGTTGAATATACTAAATTCATTTCTTTATTTCCTGCCCAATAAAAAATATTATCGATTTGTAAACTTTCAAAACAAGATAAATTTAATTGATTTAAATTTATTTTTGTTGATTGAAAAATATCTAATTTTCTATCATCATAAATACCTGCAAAAAAGCTATCACAAAATTTGATTATATTTTTATGGTTAAAAAAATAATTTTTATCAACATTTAAAATATTAATTAAATCTTTAGAATAATTGTCATTAAAATTTTTTATATTATTTGAAATTTCTTTTTTTTTTAAATTTTCTTCTAGAATATTACTTATAAAAGGACATTCTTTCCAAAAAAGAGAAAGTCTATCTTTTTCTTGAATAGTATGAATAGGAAATAATTGAATATTATTTAAATTAATTTTATTGTTACCTAAATTTTCACTTAATTCTTGAATTTCACTAAAGTTTTTTTCAAAAGGAGGAAAAGAATTAAATAATCTTTTTTCATTGAAATTTATTTTATTATTTTCTTTCGAAAATAAACCTAATAAGAAATAATTTCCACTCATTAAAGTTCTATCATTATCAGTTGACATTAAATAAATTTCAGAAGGAGAATAATTTTCTTGAATAAAATTATTATATTTTTTTCTAAAAAAATTCCCTAGTAAAAATAATTGTCTTTGACCAATTAAAGTTAATTGATAAGGTCCATTTGACCATTTTTCATTTATTAAATCTAAATAATCATTTTTTAAAGAAGGGGATCTCGCTCCATGACGAATAAAAGAAAAAATTAAACGTAAATCCTCATTTTTTGTTAATATTTTTTTTATTGAGTTTGACAAAATTATTAATATTATTGTTAATTTTGTAAAAAGAAATGACATTTTTTAAATAATAATGTTTTGTTTATATTATTATTTTGGAAAAGGTTTTGGAAAAAAAATATTAAACCAAAATATTATTTTATATCTCAATTTAAGAGAATCACTTTTTTAACAAAATTGTTTAAATAATTATATAATATTTTTTAATTTGTTTTTATAAAACGATTAAAAATGGAACATAATGATTTTTTACATAAATTTAAAGATCAAGTTGAATATATTGGCAAAGATGGTATTATTGGAATCATGAAATCTGCTCATTTTGAAATAAATAAAACAAAGAAAAAAGTTCCAAAAAAAATTAATAATAATGAAAATTTAAAAGCTAATTTAAAATCTTTTGATAATAATAATGAAATAAAGAAAAATAAAATAATTTTAAGAGAAAAATCACAAAATAATATTAAAAATCAAAATGAAAAAAATAAAATCAAAAATCAAAAACCATTTTTGAGAAATTTCACAAGTTATAGTCCTATTAAAGCAATTTCTAAAACAAAGATTAATTATAATTCAAATAATTTAAAAACTGAAAATCTTCATGACAATAAAAAAGAAAAAAAAATAATGAATAAAATACAAAGCCCAGATTTAATTAAATCAATTATTATTAAAAATAATGACAGAAATAATAAAGATAATAATAATATGAATAAAATATCGAAATCTTTTTCAACAAGAATTTCTGAAAAAAAAGATAATCTTAAAACATCTGTTATTAAAAAAATTGAAATTTATTCTCCTAAAAAAATAAATAATAATATAAATCAAAATAATGGAAAAAATAATAAAGACAGTTCTCAAATTAATAATAATCAACATAATAAAATTAGTAATAGCAATCAAAAAAATAATTCAATAATTGAATATAAAGATAAAACTAAATTAAATCATGAAACAAATAATAAAAAAAATCAAAACCAAAATAATCAAAATAATAAAAATATTAATAATTCAAAAATAATTGATAATAAAATTAACATTTCAAAATCTATAGATAATACAACAAATAATTCCCTTCCTAAAATAAAAAATAAAAATCCAACAATAATCAAAAAAATAGAATTACATGAAAATATAAAATTACCAAAAATTTCAATAAAAAAAAATAATTCAACTCCTACAACACCTGTAATGCAAAAGAATTTATTAAATAAAATAAAAATAGAAAATTCAAAAAGAAATGAAGATAAATTTAAAAATGATTTGAATTATATAAATGATATAGTAACAAAAACAAATTCTTTAATAGTGGAATATCAAGAAAATCAAAATAAAAAAAATAGAATAAATAACTATACTAATAATAGTTCAAGAAGTGTTAATTTAACTGTACCTTTTTCAAGTTTTAAAAATTTAGGAATTATTAAAGAAGAAGATGAAGAAGGAAATACAGTAAAAAATAGCCCTCAAAGAGAAGAAGAAAAAAATAAAATTAAAAATAAAAATAAAAATAAAAATAATGATATTCAATATTTTAATTTTGATAATAATGAAAATAATCTTAAAAATGATGATAATAATTATAATAGAAATAATGAAGATAATACAATTAAAAGTGAAACTTCTGATATTGAAAAATTAATTCTTCAAAGACAATCTTATAATTCAGAATTATCTTTTCTTTTTTAATTAATATTTTTATATTATAAAAACTATTTTATATAAAATTGATTATAAAAATATTTCTTTAATTTATTTAAAGCGATTTTAAATTTGATATATATAATTCACAATATTTTTGTAATAATTCATAAAATAAATATAATTTATATGCAATTTCTTCCTTTCCTTTTATATTAGAATTCTTTTTATTTTTAAAATCATATAATTCATTTAATTTTTTCAAGTTATCAATTGTTTTATTTAAAATAATTTCAGGAGAATCATTTTCTTCAAATAATAAAACCTTAATAAATTTATTTTGAAAAATCTTACATTCTATAGGCATCATTATTTTAACTTGTTTAAAAAATAATTTTTTTAATAATATTTTTTGATTTTCAATATATTCATTTTTAATTAAATCTACTTTCTTTTTATTATTACAACTTTCAATTTCTTTTTCATTTTTTTCTAACAAATTTAAATAATTTTCAACATAATTTTTTTTTTCATTTTCTTTTTTATATTTTTCAATTTCTTCTTTATAAATTTTAACTTGTTCTTCTAAACTTATAATATATTTTTTTTTCTTTTGTCTACATTTTCTAGCACTTAATCTATTTTTTAATAATTTTTCTTCTCTTTCTTTATCAACAAAAATTAATTGATTAAAATTTTGATTATTAATTTTTTGTTTTTTAATCGGATTATCAATTACTTTATTACTATCTTTGTTATCATCTAAGTTATATTTAAAATTTTGAATGGAATTATTTTCTAAAGAATTTTTCCTAGAAACTTTATTATTATTAAACTTAATATTTTCAAATGTATTTTGGGAAAAAATATCATTTGAACCGCATTTATATACTGAAATTGATTTAATTGATTTATTATCAATACAAAAATATTCATATAAATAATTTTGTTCTGGTTTAAAGAAAAAATCATCTTGAAATGATTTATCAGGTTCAAGATTTGTAACATTATTATTTCTGATTAAAAAAGCTGAAAGAATATCTTCTTTTCCATTGAAATGATTTAAATTATTAAAATTTAAATTATCTTCTTCCATTGTAATTTTTTTATATATTGATGTAAAAATTGAATTATTACGTCACCACCTTTCTTAAATATATAATAATATAAATAAATTTTTAAAGATTTATATGAAATTTAAAAAAAATAAAGACTATTTTTATTTTTAAATATTGTGAGAACATTTTTTAAAAAATAATAGTTGATTTATACTATTTATACAATCTATCAAATTATGTATGGATTAATTAATTTAAAATTTTAAATTAACTTTTATAAAATATTAAAATAAAATATATAATATTATAAATATTCATAATGTTAAAATTTAATTTAAATCTTTTTTTTAATTTTTTTTATTCTTTGTGTTTTGCAAATTTGATTCGATATATTTTTACTAATTATAGTTTTTTTTTCTCTTTGAGATTTGATTGAATTATTATTTCCAGAAATATTAACTAAACCAATATTTAATTTAGGGATATTCATTTTCAATGGTTTAATTTTATTATTTTGTATCCAATTTTTTAATTTTTCATTATTGATTAAAGATGAATTGTTTTTATTTTCTAAAATTTTGATAACTATTTCTTTTAATTTTTCCTTTTTCAAAATTAAATTTTTTGGAAATATTTTTTTCAAAATGCTAAATTGATTTAGATTTAAATTTATCATTAAACTTTTTTCTTTCAAAAAATTATTTGAAATAATATTGAAATTTTGTTCAGCATTTTGCTTTTTTTCTTTTAATAATAATAATTTCTTAAATTTTTTTTCTAATATATAATATTCATTTTCACATTCTTTATATATTTTTCTTGTAAATATATTACTATATTTTATTAACATAAACTGAGAATGATAAGTCATTATTAATTCAAACATTTTTTCAATGATTAATTCTAATTCTAATTTAATTAAATCTTCTTGAATATTTCTTAAATAATCTTCTGTGTAGAATACACAAAAATCATCTTTTAATTGATTAAATATATCATAATTATAATTAGAATTATTATATTCAATATTTTGAATAAAATTATCAATAAAACTATTACAAAATGATTTGTCTTTAATTAAATTATCATCTTCTTTAAATTCAAAATTATTATTTGAAATAAAGGAGTTTTCTTCATTTTTTTTTGAATAATTAGTACTACTATTACTCATTTGGTTATTTATATTATTATTATTTACAAATACATTTTTAACCTCTACTACTTTTGTTCTTGCTTTGGAATTTTTTTTTGATTTATTTCCAGATTTTGGTAAAGAAATATTTTTTACTTTTCTTATTCTATCACTTAATTCACCATTGTTTTCTTTATATGATATTTCAAAATTATTGATGATATTATCTAATTTTGTTGTTTTATTTATTTTTTTTTTTTCCTTATGATAAAATGGATTTGTAATTGTAGAATTATTTAATTTAATGTTATTTTTTTGTTTTGAATTAGTATTATATTTAAAACTTTCTTTAAATTCACTATTTGTATAATCTAATTCATTAAATTTATTTTCTACTTTTTCTTTTTTAAAACAACATTCATCTTTTTTTTTCTTATAAATTATTGTTTTTCTTGTTTTTCCTTCATTATCATTTATTTTTTTTCCAATAATTGAATTTGGAATAATTGTTGATGTATTATTACAAAAAATATCATCAGTTAATAAAACATCATAATTTAAGTTTTCTTCATATGATTTATTGTGTCGATTTTTTTGATTTGAATTATTTGAATTTTTTTTGTTATTTCTAACTTTAACTTTCTCTAATTTATTTTTGGATTTTTTACAATGGGTTGATATTGAATAATGGAAATTTGAACTTTGATGAAGAGATTTATTATTTTTTTGTTGAAATTTATTTTGAAAATGTTCTGTATTTATAGTTTTTTTAAATTCTATAATATTTTTATCCATTTACTTTTTTTCTTTTTGCAAAAAAAAATAATAAAAAAATAAGAAAAAATAATAAAATATTATTTACACCAAATTGTTGCAAATTTAATATTAAAAAATTATAAGAAATAAATTATAACTCCTATTTCAATATAAAAAAAAAAACAAACAAATATTAAAAGAGAAAAAATTGTTAACAACAATATTTTTTTTCACTCTTTTCTTTATTATTTAAATTAGTAGATTCCCTAATATCACTTTCATTTAAAATATTTCTTTTCAAAATATCATCAACTAAATAATCAAAAATTTCATTAATATTTTCACCAAGTAAAGCCGAAGTTTCAAAATATTTAATTTTTAATTCTTCACTAAAATCATTACAATCTTCAAGTGGAATTTGTCTTTTTAAATCACTTTTATTTCCAATAAGAGCTAAAGAAATTTCATTATATATAAGTTTTTCTTTTATTTGTTCAATCCAACTACGAATTTTATACATAGAATCTTTATTTGTTAAATCAAAAACTAATAAAATACCATCAGTTCCATTATAATATTGATTTGTTATAGTTTTAAATCTTTCTTGACCTGCTGTATCCCATATTTTTAATTTTATTTCTTTATTCTTTATTACTAATGTTTTTATTTGAAAATCTATTCCAATTGTTGGTAAATAATCTTTTTCAAAAGTATCATTTATATAACGATGTAAAATACTTGTTTTTCCTACTCCTATGTCTCCTAAAGTTAAAATTTTTATTATTAATTCTTTTGATGATGACATTTTTATTTTTTTTTGAAAAAAAAATAAAAATAATATTTAAAATAATATTGATCTTTATAAATTATTTTTTTTGATTTATTTATCTAATATGCTTATCTAAACAGTTTTATAAAACAATCAAAAAATTGAAAAAAATTATAAAATAAAATATTGAATAATAATTTCAAATTTTACCCCAAAAAAATCTTTTTAAATAAAATAAAAAAAATGAAACAAATTGAAAGATTTAACAATTTTAAAACATTTTATAAAAAACCTGAAGAAGAGAAAACTATGATTCCTTTAGAAGAAGAAGGTGATTTTCCAATATTAATTGAACTAGAGAAAGTAATTAATCTTCAAAATATAAATTTAAATTATTTGTTTGAAAGCATTCAAATAAATTCTATTGAAAATTTTGAAACTTTCATAATTGAAACAATTAAACAAGAAAATAATTTAAATATAATACAAAAAATTTCTTTCACAAATTCAATTTTATATAATGATGATAAGTTAGATAAATTAAAAGAATTTTATGAAGAAGAATGTCACTTATCATTATTAAATTGGATTTGGAATGAAAAAACGTTTTTAAAATATCCAAAAAATAATATTAACAAACTTTTTGGCTTATTAGCTTTATTAATTAATATTTTAAATATATTCAAAATTTTACCTATTAATTCAAAAGATATTTTAGATTTAAAATTGTATGAAAAGTTAATTAAAATTAAAGAATTTATTAAAAAATGGAGTAACCAAAATAAAATATTAATTTTAATTTCTTGTGTTTTAGAAAAATGGAAATTATCAGTTGAAGAAGAGTATGAAAAGAAATTAAATAAAAAAAGGAATAGAAGTAGAGTTGAAAGAGAAGTTGTTTCTAATAATATTAATTTATTAAGTAATAAATATAATAATGTTAATATTCAAAAAAACGTTAATAATAAAAAGATTAAAAAAAATATTAAAATTGATCTTTCTAAAAATAGAGTTTTATATTTTGATAAAGACACTGCACCATTTGAAGTTTCAGTTATTAAAAATCAATTAGAACCTAATCTTTAAAGGTTATTTTTCTAGTTTTTTTCTTTTCAATTTTTAATTTTTGTTAATAATTAATTTTTATTATTGAAGTTTGACAAAAAAGATAATTACAATGTAATGTTTAAAATAAATGTGTAATTGATGTTATAAATAATGTAAATTATATTATATTAATAATATTTGAATATAAATATCTTGTTTCCATATTGCTTTTTTTTTTCTTATTTTATTACTCATTTTTCTAAGATTAAATTAAAAATTAAAATATTTTATTTTGAATATTGATTTCTTTTAATTTTAAAGATTGAATATTTGCTCTAAAGTAAATTATTTTGCCTTTAAATTAAATTAAAGTATATTTCTTCATATTTTACACAATATTTTTTAAAAATTATATTTCAATATAAGATATTATTATTTTATAAATTATTTGTTATTAAAAAAATGAGAATTAGCAATAATAACTATTATTATATAAATCCTGAATCTGAAATTAAAGACAATGATTTTGATGAAATAAATGAGGAAATTTCTAAAGCTTTATTAAATATGAAAATTGATGATTTAAATGAGCAAAACAATAATGAAAAATCATTGACTTTTTCAGATTTAGATGAAAACAATGATTCTTATAATTCAGATAAATCATCATTTTCAAATAAGTCTTCTCCGAATTTAAATATAAATAATTTTTATTTTTCTAAAATTGCGTTTAACAACAATAATAATGTCTTAAATAATATTTTTAATGCTAATAATCAAGTGATAAATTGTAATAATAATATTTTTATTTCTTTTAATTTAAATTATTTAAATAATTCTTTCTCATGTGAAAACTATTCTCACAATCTATTTTTTAATAAGAATAATATAAATATTAATGACTTAAACAGAAATAATGTAAATAGTAATTCTAATAATAATATATATGAAAGGGATTTTGATTATCATAACAAAGATAGTTTAGATTCTCCAAAAAATATAATTCATTTAGATAATGTCTTAAAATTAAAAGATAAAAGAACAACAATAATGATAAGAAATATACCTAATAAATATAATTTAACTTTATTATTAAATGAAATTAATAATAAATTTTCAGAAAAATTTGATGTTTTATATCTTCCTTTAGATATAACAAATAATTCAAATTTAGGTTTTGGGTTTATAAATTTTATAAATTCAATTCATATATTATATTTTTTTTATGAGTTTAATAATAAAAAATGGAATCATTTTAATAGTGGAAAAAGATGTCAACTTGTTTATTCTAAAACTCAAGGAAAAAAAGATTTAATAAAATATATTCAAAGAAAAAATGGAATAAATGTTATTTCAAATAAAAATCATCAAAATTGTTTTTTCATTGAGAAAAATTCTTTTGATTTAAGACCTGATATTGAAATTCCACTTAAATATTATAATGTTTTTATAAATTATTATCCTTATTCTTTATATCATAAAAAAGATGAAAATACTTTCATCGTTGATAAATATTATAATTTCTAAATTTTTATTATTTGTAATTTTCTGACTGATAATCATTGTTAATTTATTAATTCTAGATTTATAAATTTTCTTTATAGAGAGGTATTTTTTTTTATTTTAATAATAAAAGTAAATATAATTTAATTATAAATAACAGTGAATTTTTAAATATTTTTGTTATTTTTTAATTTAAATTTTCAAAATAATTTATTTAAAACAAGAAAAAAAAATATAAAAATTCTCTAACTTTTATCCATATAAATAAATCTCAAAAAAAAATAAATATAAAAATCAAAAAAGCAAAAAAATGGATGATTATCATATAGCAACAGTTTCTTCAACATATCAAAATTTAAAAATGGATCAAGAAACAAAGCAGCAAACAAATGATGAAATAACTCAAAATTTTTCAAAATTTATAAAAGAATATAAAAGTGGAAACATTTATAAATATAGGTAAAAAAAAATTAAATAATAAAAAAATATATAATAATTAAAATAGAGAACTATTAACAGAAAATCTTCAAAAAGAAAAATATAATTTAGAATTTGAATTTGAAGACATAGATTCCGAAAATAAATCATTAGCAGATGCATTAATAAATAATCCTTTAATGGTAATACCACTAGTAAGAAAAAAAAATTTAAAACACTCAAAAAATTAACCGCCAAAAAAAAAATAAAATATATATAATATTATAGTTTGAAAAATCAATTCGTGACGTAGTATACGAACTAAGTCCAAAACCAATAAAATACGATTCAATTCCAAATTTCCAGTTTTTATTAAATAACAAAGCAAATCCAAAATCAATTCGAGAAATAAATTCGAGTACAGTTCATCAATGTGTAACAGTAACAGGAATAATAACATCATCATCAAAAAGTCAAATAAAAATGAATAAATGTGCTTTAAGATGCCGAAATTGTGGAAATATAAAATATATAAATGTTCCATATGGATTTGAAAAAATGATAATTCCTCGTCAATGTGATTCAACAAAATTACCAAATGAACACAAAGAAAAATGTCCTTTAGATTCTTATGAAATAATACCTGAAAAAAGTAGTTTTATAGATGTTCAAACTTTAAAAATACAAGAACCACCAGAATTAATTCCAGTAGGAGAAATACCAAGAAGTTATTTATTATATTGTGATAGAACATTAGTAGATAAAGTAATACCAGGAAATAGAGTAACAGTAGTAGGAATTCAATGTGTAAATGAAAGAAATGATAAATCAAATGATAGAAATTCTTATATTAGAGTAATTCAATTTATAAATGAAAATAAAAAAAGTGGAAGACAAACATTTAATTTTACTCATGATGACGAAATAAAATTTAATCAATTTTCAAAAGATCCAAAAATATATGATAAAATATATAAATCAATAGCACCAGCAATATATGGAAACGATGATATAAAGAAGGCAATATCCTGTTTATTATTTGGAGGATGTAGAAAAAGGATAAATTCAGGAGTTCACTTGAGAGGAGATATAAACATATTATTACTGGGAGATCCTTCAACAGGAAAGAGTCAATTTTTAAAATTTGTAGAGAGAGTAGCTCCCGTTGCAATATACACATCAGGGAAGGGATCATCAGCAGCAGGATTAACAGCGAGTATAATAAAAGATCCCTCAACAGGTGAATTTCAATTAGAAGGTGGAGCAATGGTACTTGCAGATGGAGGGATAGTATGTATTGATGAATTTGATAAAATGAGAAGTCAGGATCGAGTTGCAATTCACGAAGCAATGGAACAACAAACTATTTCAGTCGCTAAAGCTGGAATCACTACCACCCTCAATTCGAGAACTTCTGTTCTTGCTGCTGCTAATCCCATTTATGGTCATATTGATGATCTTAAATCCACTCAGGAACAAATTGACTTTCAAACTACTATTTTATCGAGATTTGATTGTATTTTTCTAGTTAAGGATATTCATAATGAAAAAAGAGATGAAGAGTTAGCTAATCATATCGTTGATATCAGTGCTGCTGGGAAAATTAATGAAAGGAGAGAAGAAGGTGAAATTCCTATTAATGATTTAAAAAAATATATTGCATATGCCAGAATGAAATGTACTCCGAAATTGACTGAAGAATCATCGGATTTATTATCGAATTTTTACGTTAGTGATAGGAAAAATTATCAACAGAGTAAAAAAGGAAATGATATTCCTATTACAGTAAGACAATTAGAAGCGATTATTCGATTAAGTGAAGCTATTGCGAAAATGAGTTTAAGTCCCATTGTCACTAAAAAACATGTTGAAGAAGCTCATAGATTGTTTCAAATGAGTACTTTAGATGCTGCAAGAGGTACAAAAAATTTATCTGGTAGTTTAAGTAAAGAACAAGCTTCTGAAGTTGCTAAAATCGAAGATGCTATTAAAAGAAGAGTCGCTATTGGACAAAGGATTCAATACTCGAAATTAATCGATGAAATGGGATTAAGATATACTATGAGGAATTTAATTGCTATTGCTATTAGTAATCTTGTCGTTAAAGGTGAGTTTAGAAGCCAAAATGAAAAACAGATTTTAATTAGGAAAAAATAAAAATGGATTTTTTTAAAGTTTGTTTTTAGTTTTTTTTATTTTTTTTGAAATGGTTTTTTTTGATAATTTATTATAAGATTTTTTTATATTTTTTTTAAAATTGATTTTTTATGTGTTTGTTTTATTATGATTTTTTTTAGGTTGATTTTTTGAATTTTTTTTAATAATTTTTTTTATTTTTTTTTTAATTATTGAAAGAAAATGATTTATGGAAATTCTGATTTATTATTAAAAGAAAACAACTGTTTGGAAAATAGTTTTTCTAATTTAAATGATTATTCTTTTCAATCAAGCTTTAAATCTAATACTACTGAAAATAGATTATCAAATATTAATTTTGATCAAATTTATAATAAGAATAGTGCTGATTTGATAAATCAAAATTTTGATATTCCAATGAATAGAAAATTTGGAACCATAAGTCGTCAATTTTCAAGAGAAAAAATTTTTGAAAGTAATGATGATATAAAAACAAAAGTTTTAGGAGCTAGAAATTTTGCAATAAGTCAAAATGATATTATAAAAACTTATTTAGTAAGTTTATTTGTTTTTTCTGAATTTATAAATACAGAAAAAATAGAAAAAGATGAAAGTGTTAATGTTTTTTTTTTAAAGAGAAATAATTTAGTAAATCTTTTCGAATATAAAATAGATGATATTTTAACAAATTTAAAACTTGGTTCTGATAAAAAAGAATTAATTCAAAAATTTTTAGAAGAAATAAATTTATTTTTCAAAGAAAGAGATTTCAAAGAAATGAGAGAAAATAATAAAAAATTTAAAAAAACAATTTATATAACTTTTATTATAATCTTAATCATTTTGATTTTAACAATTATCTATTTAATTTATTTATTTAAAAATAGTTCGAAGATACATTCAATAATCATCTTTTTAATAGGAATAATTGTATTATTAATTTTTTTAATTATATTATTACAAATGATATTTAAAATGGATTTATATTTTGAATTTAATGAAATAAGTTATATGATAACCAAATACAATGATATAAATAAATTAATAACTCAATGGAATAAAGATGAATTTGAAAAAATAAGAGTCAATGTTTCAGTTCCAATATCTTTAAATTATATACAATTTAATATTGATCCTTTTCAAAAAATTGAAATTAAACATATTGATATGTCAAAATTTAAAAAAAAATTTTATCCTAATAAAAAATTTCCAGAAAAAAGTATGGAAGAATTTCAAAATATTAAAAAATCTTTAAAATATAATAGACAAGATATAATTGAGAATTTTGATTTTTAAATATTGTTAAAATCTCAAGGTTAATTATTTAGAAATAGAGAACACTTAAATTATATTATATTAGGTTTTAAATAATAAAAAAGATTAAGGTAAAAGATTGATAAAGAAAAAATAAATATATATTATTATTCATATTCATCATTTGATAATTCTTTATAAATTATATGTGGAACCTGAATTGACTCATTAATTAGACAATTATTTTTTTCTTTATTTTTATTATTTGAATTTTTAAATATATAATTTTCAGATATTGTTTGTTCATTTTTATTGTCTAATTCATTGATTACTTCTTTTAAAAGTATTTCAACTTTTTCAACTTTATTTTTTAATTTTTTAATTTTTTCTCCTTGTTTCATTATAAATGAAAAATAAGGATTTTCAATCTTATCATTTTTATTATTATTAGAATTTTTACTTAAAAAATTAGAAATTTTATTTGAATAAATTTTTGTTGATTCTTCGCTTATTCCACTTATTTTATTATGGAATAATTTTTTTTTATTGTTCTTTTCAATATTTTTATTATTGAAGTTTTTTTTATTTGAATTACATTCCTCATTATTTGAAATAATGGGTTTTGGAAAATTATATAATTTATATAATTCTTCATCATCATCTATTTCAAGATTAATACTTTCATCAAAAATTTCATTTAAATTATCTTGATAATTATGAATATTATTCTCATCTTTTTCTTTTATTGAATTAGTATTCAAACTCTTTAAATGAAAACTTTTTAAATTAAGTCCAAATTTTTTTCCAATAAAATCATATGCTAAATTTATTGAGTTATTTTTATTATAAAATCCATCTTCAATATCTTTTTTTAAGTCAAATTCAAAATTAACATCAGATAACTGAGAGATATCAATTTCAAATTTATTTTTAGAAATTAACCATTTATTATCAAACTCGTTTAATAAAGTTTTATTTAAATTATTTTTATTTTCATTTACTTTAACTTCATAATGGCATTGCATTCCATAATAAAAAATAACTAATAAAAACACATTTTGATTTGGGGAATAAATTGTTTTAATTTTATTACTTAATAAAATAAATTCTAAACATTTTTTATAAATAAAAATCTTATTTTTTTCAAGTAAAAAATCCAAATGTTTTTTCTTAAGAGTAGGCTTTTCTTCTTTAAAATTTAACCAAATTCCAAAAATTATTTGTTTTAAATTTTGTGAATTTTTTATTCCTTTTTTTCTATCATCTTTTAAAGTAATTAATCTATGATTTTGACTCATAGTTAAAAATCCATTTTTTAATTCTATTTCATTAAAAGTTTCATTTAAATTTGTTTTATTTCTGCTTACTAAAAATTTATTTAAATTTGTATTTGAAAAAGAAAGATTTTTTATTTGTATTAATTCAAAATTTATATTTGGAAAAAAAGTATAAATTTTTGATATTAAATTCTTGTTTTTTTTATTATTTATTAAATTATCATTTCTTGTAAAATAAAAAATTGAAAAAAAATAATTGTTATTATTTATTGAATAAATATTTTTTTTTAATTCCTCATAAGCTGTTTCAATTAATTGGTTAAATTTTTCTTTTTTATTCTCTTTATTGATTATTTTTGGATTTAAAAGAAGGTTTCCATCATAAATTAAATCAGAAGTTTCAATAATATTAAATATATCTTTAGAATCATCTTTTTTATTTAATTTTCCTATTAATAATTTTTGTTCATTATTGAATATATAATTATAAAATGATTTAATTAACTTATTAGAAATTGTAATTTTAGGTAAAAGATCTTTAATTGTAATTAAAAAAGGCTAAATAAACATTAATAAAAAAAAATTTACTTTACAATTTAAATCTGCTAAATTCCAATAAATATTTTTTGAAATATTATTTATTTTTAATTTTTGAAGAAAAAATTTTTGAATTTTTTCAATTTTTGTTCCATTTGATTTGTTTGATAAGATTAAATTATTTAAATCAATATTTTCTTGAAAAATATTATCTAAGGTAAATCCGAAATCTAAAACTTCTTTAGTTGAATTCATTTTTGAAATTAATTTTTGTTAAATTCAAATTAAATTAATTTTAAATAATAATTTTAAAATTAAAAAAATTCAAATCATTTAAAAATTATTTATAAAGATTAAATTTGAAACCATTCTTTTATTTTAATTTTTCAAAAATTAAATTTTCATTAATTATTTCATTATTATTATCTATTTTCTTGTTATTTTTGATTTTTATTATAATTTTTCTTTTTTCTTTTTCATAAAGATGAATTTTTTTTAAAATAATTTTGGGATAAGAATAATTTATAATTCCACCTATTTTATTTATTGAATCTTTAATATAATTAATTTTTTCTTTTGATTCTTTATCATCTCTATATTGAATTGCTATTCTTCCCTCTTTTATTCTTTTTTTATTATTAATTTTTTCTAATAAATTAAATTGTTCTTGATTATCACAATAAACTAAATTAAAATGATTTGGAAGAAAATTTTTTTTCTTTTCTTTAAATTTATTAATAACAATTCTATTATATTTTTTATCAATAGAATAATTATCATGATTATCTAATTTCAAGATTGGTTTTTTTAAATTTAATGAGAAATTTCTTTTATTAATATAATTAGATGTAGATCTTGATTTATTTAAATTTTTCGCATTTAGGATTTTTTTTTTTTTTAATGTCACAAAAATATCATTTAGAGATGGATTTGATATATTTGTTGTTGAATAAGAAGAAAAATTATTTCTATTATTTTTTTTATTATTTTGAAATGTTGAACAAGAAAAATTTTTCTTTCTTTTTTTGATAATTGATGAAAATTTAGGATAATTAAAATAAAAGTTATTATTTAATTTTAATTTGGCTATTGTATTATCTATATTTTTATTTGAAAAAAAACTAACATCCATATCTTTATTATTTATATTAATTATATGAATAAAGATAAAAATTTTAAATTAAAAAAAACAATATTTTTTTCTTATACTTTTTATTTATAAAAATTATTTACAAACTAAAAAAAATTATCATTAAAATTAAAAGAAAAAAAATCTATTTTTTCCCATTATTTATCTTCAAATGAATATTATTAGGAAATCTTTGAGTTAACTTTTTAAAAGTATTTTGAGTATTATTAAACCCATTAAAAATTCTTTTATTAGGATTAAATATAGGTTTTCCTATTCTAATTTGAGGTAAACTAAATAAATTTTTTGCACTTTCACCAAAACTATTATGATTACTTCTTCTATTTAATTTACCTGTTGTTAAAATTTGATTTAAATTTTTTGTATTTATTATCTTTTCATTATTTTTATAATTTTCTCTTTCTTCTTCTAATATTGTTCCATTATCAATTTTGTTTAAAGAAGGAATTAATTTAATTAAATTTTCTCTATATAATTCGCTTTTTGTTATTGGATTTCCTTTTAAATATATTTCTCTTAATTTTACTAAACATGATAATCTATCTAAACAATTAACATCTAAAATTTTATTATTTTGAATTGATATTGTTTTAATTGATTCAAATTTAGTTAATCCATTCATATTTTTTATATAATTATCATCACATATAAAAGTTTGAAGTGAAGGTAATTCTCCTAGAAATATTTTATCAACATTTTCTATTTTATTAAAAGAAACATCCAAATAAATTAAATTATTCATATTATTTAAGGATTCAATTTTTGAAAAATTATTATCTCTTAAAATTAAAGTTTTTAAATGTTTTAAATATTGAATCCCATTTAAATTTACTAATTGATTATTTGACATTTCTAATTTTTCTAAATTAAGTAATCCCATTATTCCTCTTCCAGTTATAATTTTATCTCTTTTTGAAATTGCTTCTACAAATAAATTATAATCGAAGTTTAATTCTTTTAAATTTGGTAAAATTCCAAATATATTAAAAGATTTAAAGGAATTTCTAGATAAATTTAATTTTCTTAAATTAGGATAAGTTTCTTTTGAAAAAAGACACATTTGATCTTTTAATTTTAAATTAGATAAATCTAATTCTATAATGTTTTTGCTATTATTTCCAGAGCCAATTCTTTTTTCTAATATATTATTTGTTAATTTTCCTTCAAAATAGTTTTTAGATATATTTTTTTCATCTTTATCAATTAATATTCTATTAAAAATTTTTAAAGTAGGAATACTATTAATCATATTAATTCTTAAATCATTATTTTTATAACAAATATCATTATCATATAAATCTAGAATTTCTAATTTTTTTAATTTATTTAATTTAAAAAATTCTTTCATATTATTTATTTTATTTCTACTAGCATAAAATTCACTTAATTTTGGTAAAAAGGTTACTTCTTCTAATTTTTCAATAAAATTATTTTCTATATTTAACCATACTAAATTAGGACATTTTTTTAAATCATCTAAAGATTGCAATTGATTATTACTTATATCTAATTTCCTTAATATTTTTGGTAAATTTTCAATTTTAGAAATTTTATTATATTGAATATATAATTCCGTTAAAATAGGAAATTGAGATAAATTATTTATTTTTGTTATTTTATTTAAAGTTAAAATTAATACTTCTGTATCTCCTCCTCCTTGTAAATTTGGAATTGAAAGTAATTTTTTTTTTGATAAGTTTTCTGTTTTTAAAGAAAGATCTCTATAAATTTTTTCTCTAAAATAAGGATTATCACTAAAATTTCTATATTTATCACAATAGGAATATAAATCATAAATATAAATAAAATTTAATACTTGTGAATTAGTTTTATTAGGCTTAAAATTCTGTTTTATTGTTATTGGATTATTCATTGAATTTTTATTTTTATAATATTTGTCATATTCATTGATTATATGTGATTTTATTTCTTTTGTAATATTAAATTTTGATATATTATTATTACAAAAAATTTGTTCACAATATTTTTCAAATGGATTTGGAATATATTTGAAAATATTTAATGAATTAAAAGTTTTTAAAATTAATATTATATTTGAAAAATCATTTATAGCATTAAAAGAAATGTCCATGTAAATAACGTTATTTTGAACTTTATTTGGTTCATATTTAATCTTTGTAATATTATTATGTGAAATATCAATTTCTTTTAAATTTGGAAATAAACTACTTATATAACCTAAATTTATGGATTCTAAATTATTATTTGATAAATTTATTTTTTCAATATTTTTCATAAATAATAAATATTTTTTATCAGTTTCACTTAATTCTACAAAATTTTTTAAGAATTCTTCTAAATCTAAATTTGTGAAATTAGAATTAAATAAGTTTAATGTCTTTATATTATTTAATTTTTCTTTTATATTTGAAAAATAATTTTCTTTTAAATTTTTTCTAGAATTATTAATTGAAATTTCTTTTATTTGTTCATTAATTTTTTCATTCTCATCTTTAAATTCCTTTAAAGAAGTATATTTAAAAGTTTGTATTAAATAATTTAAAATAGTATTTTTTGCAAAGAAATTTAGATCATTATCTAATTCTTCAAAATCATTAAAATGATTTAAAAAAAATTTATTAATAATTTCTTTGGAAAAGAATTGTTTATTTTGTTCAGAACATAATTCTTGACAACAAACTCCGAAATTATATTGATGATCATAAGAAAAAAATATCTCTTTGTTAAAAGATGAAATTATAATATCCTTATTATTATTATTTTTTTCTTTTTCTAAATATTCATATTCAACAATATAAAATGGTTCAATTGCTCCTTCAATTTTATAATGAAAAAAATTAGCATTTTCTTCATTTATATTATATTTTGTAATATCTTTTTTATTTTTTAAACTTTGAATTTCTTTAATTATTTGATTTACAGAAGTAAATTTTATATCTGAATCATATTCTTCAATCATTGATTTCATATTTATACATTTACATATTATTGCAACAAAGTTTTTATTTTCATTATCATTATTTAAATATAATTGGTCAATATATGATATATTGTCAGTTAAAATTTGTTCTTTTTCTTTTTTTTCAAATAAAAATTGAAAAACTTTTCTATAAGACAATTTTTCTCTTGGAAAAATTAAGAAGTAAAAATCAAAATATTTTTTATCACTTCCAAATTTATCATTAATATCAATTAAATTATCATATAAACTTTCAAAAATTAATTTTATTTTTTTATTATGAATTTTAAACACTCTATTAAAGTTTATATTAAAATTATTTTTTTCTAAAAATTCAGAAGAGATTTTTAATTTAAGTAAATCTAGACATGATCTAACCCATTTTAAATCTAAATTTCCTGCTTCTATTTTATAATTTCCATAAGATTCAATTTCATAAAAAATTATTGGAATTGATAAATCATTTAAATCTGATATATGTTGTTTTATTTTATTTGTTTTTTTTTCTAGACTCTCTATTTTTTTTAAATAATTTATTATTTTATCATTTATTTTTTTTTTTTCTTTATGTAAATCTTGATTTTTATCATTGGAATTTTGTTCTTCTAAATCTAATTCTTCTTTTTGATATATTTTATATTCCTTTAATTTTTCTTGTAAAGATAATAATCTTATATTATTATATATTATTCCTTTATAAAATAATTTATGTCCTTTTAATAATTTATGAATATTTTTTGTTAAAATTTTATTATTTCCTATTTTATTTTGATAATAAATTGCTTTTTTTATATAATTACTTTCAATATCTTGAATTTCTTCAAAATTTATTTTAAATTGGTCTAAAATTTCAATCTTTTTAAATAAATGTATCATCATCATTTTATAATTATGAAAACTACAAATTGGATTTTCTCCAAAATTAATATTATTTAAATATAAAATTTTAAGATTTGGTAATTTTTGTAAAATAAAAATATTTTGAAAATCTACTAAACAATTCCCAGAAATATTTAAATTATCAATATTTTTATATTTATCAAAATCATCAGGTAAATTTTCAATAAAATTATTAGCAATCCAAAAATTAGTGATATGTTCTGGTAAATTTTCTATTTTTTTAATTTTATTATCACAAATCCAAAATTGTTTTAATGTGATAACTTTAGAAATTCCAATATCAATTTTCTCAATTAAATTAAAATTTAAATGTAGTTTTTTTAAATTTGAAAGATATTCAATATTTTTTATTTTTTTAATATAATTTTCATTTAAGCATAAATAAACTAAGATATCTTTATTAGGAATATTTTCTATAATTATTCCCATATCTTCAATCATATTATTTGTAATTGATAAAGATGTCATTCTTGTAAAATATTGTAAATCATCAACTTTATGAAAATCATGAAAATCTCCTAAAACAAATTCAACAAATTCTTTATTTTCTTCTTTTTCAGGATTATAATTTTCATTTTCATTTTCATTGTCAAAATCAATTGAATTCCATTTTATTATTTTTTTTTTTTTTTCGAAATTTTCATCTGATAATTGCTTTTTCTGTTGATTATGGGATATTGTATTATTTCTTTTCATTATTTTTTTAAATTTAATGTTAAAATTAATTTTATAAATTTTATTCTTTTATTTTTTTTTGTTTATCAGTTTAAGTGAAAATAAGATATTTTTTTTTATTTATTTTTTTAATTTTTACCCCATAAAAAAAATCATAAATTAAAAATAAAAAGGAATTTTAATTAAATTCAAAAAAAAAATTTCCAATTTTATGTTAAATGAAGAAATAAAAAACTCAAATGAAGAAAAAATAAAAGAAACAAAAAATTCAGAAGAAGAAAGTGATGAAGAAAGTGAAGAAAATTTTTTTTTAAAATCAAAAAAAAATCAATTATTAAATATAATAGAAAAAGAAGATAAAAAAGAAGAAGATAATAATAATAATATAAATTTTCTTCAAAATAAAAGAGAAAAAAAAGAAAAAAAAAAAAAGAAAAAAAAAAAAAATAAAAAACAAAAACAAAATAATAAAATAAAAACAGTAAATGAAAAACAAATATGTCAATTTTATATTAATGGAGCATGTAAAAAAGGAGATAAATGTCCTTATTCACATAATGTAGAACAAATAAAAAAAAAAGAATTATGTAAATTTTTTTTAACTGGAAATTGTAGTAAAGGAGAAAAATGTTTATATTCTCATAATTTAAAAGAAACTCCTTGTAAATTTTATCATGGAAGAGGATTATGTGAAAATTATGAAAAATGCCCTTTTTCTCATAAAAGATTAAATAAAGATGAAATTATTGAATTTATTAAAGAAAATGAAGATTTTTTAATGGATACTAAAAAAAAATATGGAAAAACTAATATGGATGATTTTTTTGATAAATTTATATATGAAAAAAATCATAGTTCTAATGAATTTTTAATGATTCCAGATAATATAAATATTGATAATAATCATAAAAATAATGAGAATTCAAATAATTTAATGCCTATTGGATTTTATTTCATTGCACAAAATCCAAAAATTATGGTAAATCTTTTTAATCAATTACAAGAAAATTTAAAAATTAAAAATCAGGAATTAACATATAATAATAATAAAAGTATCAAAATTCAAAATAATAATAATAATAATAATAATATGAAAATTCAGAATAATAATAATAATATGCAAATTCAGAATAATAATAATAATATAAAAATTCAGAATAATAATAATAATATACATCTTCAAAATAATAATAAAAATAATGTACAAATTCAGAATAATAATAATAATATGCATCTTCAAAATAATAATAAAAATAATGTACAAATTCAAAATAATAATAAAAATAATGTACAAATTCAAAATAATATTATAAAAGAAAACCAAAAAGAAGAAAATTTAGATAATAATGAAAACGAAAATAATAATAATATAAAAAAAGTCCAAATTAATCCCTTTAAAAGACCATCTTTAATCCCAAAAGATGATATAAAAAATTTATTATAAAGTTAATATGATAAAATAACATTAATATAATATAATTTTCTTATAAAAAGGAAAAAAAATAATTAAACTATTAAAAAATACTTATTTTAAGGAAATTAGAAAAAATATCTATTTCCAAATTATTATATAAAGGATAAGTATGAGAAGCAAGAATCCAAGTTCCATTATCTGATTTTGTATTTTCAAAACCATCAGATAAAACCCAAAAATTTTCTTTATCATTATATACTAAATTACATTGAATTGGAGAAATATTATTTTTATTTTCTAAACATAATTTACAATTATTACTTTTTCCTATTGTTATAATTTTTTCTTTTTTTTCATATTCTAAAATTTTATCTTCTTTTAAATTTATAATTTTAATTGATCCATTGTTTAAATTAGGTATTAATTCAATAATAAAATCACCAAAAGAAATTATTTCCTTTAGTTTAATTGGAATATTCATTTTTCCAATTAAACGAATAGAAATTTTTTTTGAAAAATCTTCATTAAATTCAATAAAATATTCTTTATTTTCAATATCATAAAATATTAAAAAAATATAATAATTATCTTCATCATTATTTTTATTATTTATATTTAATATATAATCTTTATATTCAAAATTTGAATTTTTAAAAACAAAATATGAAATTCCATCTTTTTTTTCTCTTCCACCAATTAAACCTCCTGGATTTATTATTAATTTATCTTTTTTTAAAATTGAACTTGAATATATTTCTTCAATTGAACAAATAGGACCATTTATTATTTCTTCATTTGAAATTTTTTTATCAGAAATTTTAATTTTTTTTTTTTGAGAAGATTGTGTTTTATTATTTAAAGATTTCTTTTTTTTTGTTTTTAATTCTTGTTCAACATCTGAATTTTGATTTCTATTATTTTCAGATATAAGATTATTGTTTTTTTCAATAATATTATTTTCATTATTTGAAAGATTTTCTATATTTGCTTCATTTTCTCCTCTTAAATCTTTTGTTTCTGGAGTAATACAACATTTCTATACTATATGTAATTATTATAAAAAAATATTTTTACAAAAATATTAGATAATACAGACATTATAAATAAAAATTATATTTTCAATATTGTTGACTTATTTTTTAAAAATAAAATTTTTTTATATTGATTAATGAATTTAAAATATAAAAAAATTACTATATATATAATTTATTTTTTGAAATTAATTATAAAATAATTAAAATAAATTAAGCTAATCTAGGAAAGATTCTCATTATTAATAAAGTAAATATAAAAGTAACAATAACAACAAAAATCATTAAAAGTTTTTTAAAAAATCCTAAAGTAATCATTTTATTAAAATCTTGTAATCTTTGATTTTGAGTTCTTGTTTTATCCATATCTTTAGTTTGAATATTTTCAATTTGTTTTAAAAATTGATTATCTTTAACTAATTGATTTCCAAAATTTTTAGCAGAAACTTTCATCATTTTAGTATATTTAAATATTTGATTATTTAATTCTTCTTCCATTTCTTTTTCAATTTCTTCATTTTCTTTTTTAACATTAAAATTTGAATTTTCACTTATTTTCTTTTTTTTTAAAGAAGGTAATTCATATGTTGATTTTTTTTGTTTTGGAAGTTTTTTATCAGAATTATTTACATTATTATTATTTTCTAAAATATTTTTTATATTTTTAAAGGAATATAAATTTAAATTAGAATATTCACCTATATTATTTTCATTTATTTTTTCTAAATTTTCTTCTTGTTTATATGGATTTTCTATATTTGAAATATCTCTTATTTTTTCATTTTCATTTAAAAAATAATTTGATATGAATTCATATTCTTTTTTATTTGAGGTGATTGATTTTATTTTTTCTAAAAGAACTTTTATTTTTTCATTCATTAATTTAGCTTCCATATTAATGTTATTTTGTTGTTGTTGTTCTAATAATCTATCAGACCATTCATTTTTAATTTTATTGAATTTTTCATATTCTAATAATGTAATTAAATGAGTATCATTTAATTTATAGCTCAAAGACTCCAAAAATGAAATAATATTATCATTATTCATATAATAAAAAATTCTTATTTTAAACCAAAAAAAAATTATTAAAAAATAAAAAAAAAAAAAAAATAAAAAGAAATTCAAATATAAAAAAAAAAAAAACAAAAAAAAAAAAACACAAATTCCAAAAATAAAAATAATCATTTCATACTAAAAAAACCAAAAAATATTTAATCAACAGGATTTCCATGACATCTATTTTTATTGGAAATATTTTGAAAATAAAGCATTTCCAGAAAAATACAAGCTGATAAAATAAGACATTTATCTTGACAAGAACCATTACTAGGAAAAGTAACTTCAATTTGTTCATAATCAGGTTTTCTTTTTTTCCCAGAAAATTTAATTTTTTTAACAAACCCAATTGGTTTTTCATCAGGATTATCACCAGAAGGATAAATTTCAAAATTGCAATTATTACACATACCACAACATAAATCTTTACAACAATAACCGCATTGACTACAACTTCCAGTAATTTTAAATTTCCAAACATCAGCTTTATTATAAATATATAAAGTAGGAGTACATAAAGTTCTAATTTCAACAACACTTCCTAAAAATTCAGTTCCTCCATTTATATTAACATCTAATGTAGGACGAGAACAACATGCACATAAACATGAACATGCACATCTAAATGGTTTATTTAATGTTGCAAATCTTTTTCTTATTAATTTATCATCTAAGGAAAATGAACGTAATTCCATATCAAAAGTTCTTGATTGATTTGGACAACAATCATGACTACATACTGGACTATATTCTTTTGTATCAAATAAATAATATGCATCTCCTTTTTCTTCATATTGAAATGATATTCTATAATTATAATATAATGGACAACATACAAACATATCTGATATTTTATAATATTGATCTATATATGCTTTTTGAGCTGGACCAAATTTTGCTAAATCATCTTCCAATGTACGAAATATATTATTATTATTTATATTGTTGGCTATGTTGTTGTTTATATTTATTGAATTTATTTGATTTAATTCTTTTAATTCTTTTAATTCTTTTCTTTCTAATTCTTCTTCCCTTTTTAAATCTTCTACTTCTTGAAGTTTTCTTTCGTTTTCTAATCTTTTTTCTTCGTCTTCTTCCATTTTTTTTTGCTCTTTTTCTGATTTTGTTATATCTACTATTTCAGGCTCAAATAATGTATTTAATCTTTTTCTTCCTTTTTTTTTTAATGTATCTAATAAACGACTTTTATATGTTGCATCTAATATATATGGAATTTCTGCTTCTATTGTTTTTTTCTCTAATATTAATCTTTCTTTTTCTTTTTGATCTAATTGATAATTTGAAATTGGAATTGCTGATGATTTATTTGTATTTGTTTGCTGTTGATTATTATTATTATTATTATTATTATTATTATTATTATTATTATTATTATTATTATTATTATTATTATTTTCATTATTATTATTATTATTATTATTGTTTATAGGAATTGATTCTACTTTTTTTTGTTCTGATATATTTTTGTCTATTGTTAATTTTTCCGAACTTTCTGCCATTTTTTTAATTTTAAATTTTTTTCAGTTTTATGAATTTTTAAAAAAATTTTTTTAATTGTTTTAAAGATTTTTTTTTTATTATTTTAGTAAATTTTTTGGGTGTTTTTTTTTTATTAGATATAAGGATTATTTATATGTTTTACTTAAAGATGATTATAGATTTTTTTTGATTGATATTCTTACGTCATTCATTAATTAATTATTTATTTTTTTTGATTATTATAATCAAAAACAATATATTTTCCATTTTCGATTTTTTAAATGAATTTAAGAATAAATAATAATAATTAATTAAATTAAGTATTATTAAAAAAAAATATTAATAATTTATTGTAATTTCACATAAAAATTCATTAAATGGATATTCAAAATATAATAGAAAGATATATAACATTAATTATAGGAATAAGTTTAATGACATTTGGAATTTCAATATCAATAAAAGCAGATTTAGGAATAAGTCCAATTTCTTGTCCACCTTATGCTATAAGTTTATATTTAAAAAGAAATGTTGGTCAATTAAATATTTTGCAACATTTCATATTTATTTTCATTCAAATAATATTAAAAGGAAAAAATTTTGAAAAAAAACAAAATATTCAATTTATTTTAGCTTTTTTTTTTGGTTCATTTATTGATTTTTGGAATTTTATGATTATAAATTATAAAATAATTAATTATTTACATCAATTATTTTTAACTTTTTTATCTTGTTTTTTTTAGCAATTGGTATTATTTTTCAAGTAACAGCAAAAACAATAAATTTAGCACCAGAAGGATGTGTATTAGCAATATCAGAGTTTTTAAAAAGTGATTTCAGTAAAACTAAAATTATATTTGATACTTCTTTAGCTTTAATTGCTGTTTTTCTTTCTTCTGTTTTGTTACATAAAATTAAAGGAGTTAGAGAAGGTACTTTAATTTCTATGTTTTTTGTAGGATTTTTTGTAGGAAAAATTAAACCTTATTTAGAACCAATTATTATGAAGTTTTTAAATAGAAATGGGAAATTTCAAAATGAAAATATAAAAGAAAAATTTATTGAAAGTATTTAATTTTTTATACATTTTTATTTCATTTAATATATTTAAAAATTATTAATATTATACATTTAATTTAGTGTGTTTAGTTAGAAATTATAATGTCAATTTAAAATATAAGAGTCAAATAAATAATAAAAAATATTGAATTTTTTTCTTTTGAAAAAAAAATCTTTTATTATAATAGAAAATTCAAAAATTAGTAAAAATTATGAAAAAAACAAAAAGATATTAGATTTAAATATTTATTTTTATAATATCGGAAAAATCAAAAAATAATATTTAAATAAATTAGAAGAAAATGATATAATATTTATAAAGCTATAATTTAGTCTATTTAGTCAAAAATTTTAATTTATGAAACAAAATAATTAACAAATTTTTTTTAAAAAATGAAGTTATTTTATAATTTAAACAAACAATATATTAACAGAAATAAATAAAATATAATAATATTAAAAGAAGAATTAAAGAATTATATATGATTAATAAATAAAACTCAAAGAAAATTTATTTAGATAAAACAAATAAACTATTTATATGAAGAAATCAATAAAATAAAACAAACAAAAAATATTATCAACAAATCAAAACTCAAAAATAAAAAAAGGAAATTTTATTAAAAATTATGTTAAAAGAAAATGATTTGGATTATTTTGATATTTATCTATAATTAAATAAAGAAATGATGAAGGATAAATTTAGTGGGATAAAAATTTTTGATATTCAAATACAGATATAAAGTATTATAAACTATTATTGAATTAGAATTTTAAATGAAAGTAAATAAATGTAATAATTCTCAAAGTTTTAATTGAAAAAATAAAATAAAAAATTTAATTAATCAAAAAAATAAATATATAAATGAAATAATATGCTCATATAATAAAAAAATAAATAATAAAAAAATTTTCCAATATTTTAAATAATAAAATGAAAAATAAAAATACCTTATTAAAAATAAGTCAAATACCAAATTCTTCTTTTAATCAATTTCATCATACCCAAAATACTTTTAATACTACTACTTTACATAAAAGAAATAAAATTCCAATATTAACAGATAGAACAAGAGAAAATAATACTAGTTATTTAAATTCATTTCGGTCAAATTCACCTCATAAATTACTTAATTCATTTTATACAATTGATACTAATTATTCTCTTCCAAAAAATAGAAAAACAAAAGAAATAATTTATCAAAAAAATTTAACTCCATTAAAAATTAAAAAAAGAGAAGATTTAAATTTAGAAGAAAAAATAATTTTAGCTCAAGAAAATAAAAAATTAATCTTAAGTGAAAAGAATAAAATGTATATTGAACAGTATAAAAAAAAAGAAAAAAAATTTAATGAAATGAGGAAAATTTCCCAAAAAAAAAAAATTTTTTTAATGAACCAATATAAAAAATTAAATGATATGAGAAGATTAAGATTAAAAATACATAAAATAATGGAAATGGAAACACATAATATATGTGAAGAATTTGAATCTAAAACATCAAATTTTAATATAAAAATATTTGATTATTTATCTGGAAATCATAATTTAAATCAATCAATAAAATATCAATCAAATTTTAGATTTGATAAAAACGAAAATGGAGAAGCTCATAATAGAAGAAAAATGTTAATTGATGTTGATTCAATGAAAAATTGTGAAAATTTTTCTGATAAAATTTTAGAAAATAATTTAAATGAAAATGAAAGAAAATTAATTATTGGAGATCCTGAATATTTTTTTCAAAATAATATTAGTGATAAATATAAACAAATTTCTCTTACTGATAGAATAAATGAAGAAGAAGGAAATATAATGAAAGCAAAGAATAATGATTTAAATTTCAATAAAGAAAGAAAATTAAAAGATAGATTAGCTAAAAGATTAAAAACTGATATTAATGAAAAATTAAAAGATATTAATACAAATATTAATAAAACAATTTATAAAATTAGAACAAAAAATTTTATTATTAAAGAAGAACCTGGAAAAATACAACATAAAAAAATTATAAAAAATATGATTGATTCTCTTAAAAATAATTATATAAGAAATTCCAAATTTTTTTATGATAATGATAAAAAAGATAGAGAAAAAATGTATTCTTTAGATTATAAATACAACAGAATTCATTTAAATAATAAAAATAAAACATTATATAATAATAATAGTGAAGATTTGGAAAATGAAAAAAAAATTTTATTAGCAAGTAATTTCAAAAATGATGAATTAGAATTTATTAAAGCATATAAAAATCAAATAAAAGAAAATTATGACAATGATTAAAATTGAATATTTTTAATATTTTTATTTATTAATGAATATATAATAAAATATTATTTATGTTGACCATCAAAACATTTTTTTGAATTAAAAGTGTTTATTCCTTTTTTATTAATATTTTCTATTTTAGAGTCATTATTTATATCATCAACAAAAGCACTTATTGAAGAAATATTCTCATTTTTTTTTATATTCATGCTACTATTATTATTAATTGAATCTAAATAATTATTATTTATTCTTGAAGAAGTTTCATTACTTATATTTAAATTGGAAAAAATTTCGTTATTATTATTGTTATTTAATAATACATTAGGATAATTTTCAGAAATGAATTTTTCTAATTCTTTAATTTCATTTTCAAAAGGTTCTAATTCTTTTTTATGTTTTTTCTTTAATTCATTTAAAATTTGTTCATGTTCTTCTTTAGATATATATTTTTCTTTATTATTATAAATGTCAATTTGTTCTTTTAAATTTTGAATTTCTGCTCTTAAATTATTAATTTTTAAGTCATGTTCATTTGAAATTGATTGAATTTGTTCATTATAATCATCTTTTAATTTTAATAATTCATTTTTTAATTGTTCATTATTTTCTTTATCTATTTGAATAATTTCTTCATTTTCAAGATTAAATTTTTCTTTATTAAATTCTCTTGTAGAAATATTATTATTTAATAAATTTATTTGCTCATCTTTTGATAAGATTTCTTTATATAAATGATCAATCTCTTTTAATTTATTTTCATAAATTTTTTTTAATTTATTTATGTCATTTTGATTATCATTTGATTCACCCATTATTATATTTTCTATTGGAGTTTCTCCATTAATAAAAGAGTCTAATAAAGGAGTTTGATTATTTATTGAAATTGATAATTTATTTAATTTAGAGACAACATCTGACATTTAAAATTAAATTTTATTTAATTTGAGAAAAAAAAATAAATAATTAAAAAAAATAATTTCTATTATATAAATAATATTTCTTTAAAAGAAAATTATATTTCTATAAAGATTATTAATTTTATTTCAATTTTAATTATATTATTTATAAAATATAATTATTTCTATGTCATTCGATAATATAGATATTGAAAATGATAAATTAAATGATGATGAATATTTATTTCAACAAATAGATAATTTATTTTCAAAAGAGCAAAGAGTAGCAATTCATATATTTCTTCAAAGAGAAATAACAAAAGAAATGGCAATATTTAAAGATGAATTAAATAAAAGATTTATTAATTATGATAATAGAATGTTTCATTTAGTAACTGATTTTGAAAGTGTAATGAAAAATTTAACAATAAAAGTTGATAATTTATTAGAAAAATCGAATATTTTTTTAGCAAAAGTTGATAAAATAGATATTACAGGAGATAAAGTAGATAAAATAAATGATTTATTAACAATTCATGATGTTCGAATTAATAATTTAATAAAAGATTTAAGTGATGCTTGTTTTAAATATGATAAAATTTTTATAAATAATTTAATTATTCCTGGTAAAATCGGTGATTCTTGTAAATATAAAAATTTAAAAGAATATTTAGAATATTCTTTTACTCAATTTATTCAAATTAAAAATACTAATAAAAAACTTGAAATAATTTTAAAAGAATATAAAGATAAAATTGAAAATTTAGATAATAATTTACAAAGACAAATTAATTCTTTAAAACAAACCAATTTTGATTTTATAAATTTAAAAATTGAAGAAATAAAAAATACTCATAAAGAAAAATTTAATGAATTAAATGAATCTATCCAAAAAAATAGAATTGAAATTGATTCTTTTATAATAAATATAAGAAAAGAAATATTTGATTTAAATAAAATTAATTTAAAAAAAGATGGAGATGAAATAAATAATTTAATTACTGAATTTGATACTTTAAAAACAAATTTTATCTTATTAACAAAATATGTGAAACAATTTCATTTTAAAAAAAATATTCAAAAAAAAAGAATAACAAAAAATGAAATAAATAAATTAGTTTTAAATTTAATAAATAAAGATTCTTCAAGAAATAAAAATGAAAAGATTAATGAATTACTGAATGATATAATATCAAGTTCAGAAAGAAAAAAAAAAAAGAAAAAAAACACTTTCATATACAAATGTAACAAAATTTAAAGAAGATGAAAAAAATATTAAATTAGACTTAAAAAATATGTATTCTTCTTCTAAAAATTTACCTGGTCCAAAATATTTTTCAAATTCCAATTTAATAAATTCAAAAAATAAACGTTTAAGTAATAATAAATCAATTCCAAATATTAAAGAAGAAAATATAACTTCAAGTGATTTATCTTTTAATAATTCAGATAAAAGTATTTCTAATGAACAATATAATTCAGAAAATTCAAATAATTTTAAAGAAGAAAATAATAATAATATTATCAATATTGAACAAGAAAACAATAATAATAAAAATATTATCAATATTGAACAAGAAAATAATATTTTAGATTTAATGAAAAAAACAGAAAAAAACATTGAAATTATTAAAGATGAAGTAATTAATAAAATTAATGCTTTTGAAGAAAAAATAATTTCAATAAATAATATAAGTTTATCATTACAACAATTATTTCGTTCTTTTAAAAAAAGAAAAACTACTATTAAAGATAATTCAAATAATTTTAATAATTTAAAAAATGAAAAAGCAAATATTAAAGATAAATTACATTTAAATGTTCCAGTTCATAAAACTTCATTTGAATTTAGAAAATCTAAAATTTTAGCAAGAAATTCTTTTTATAAAAAATTTATGAATCAAACTTCAAATAATTCAAGTTTTTATTCTTCTGAAGGAAATGCTTTAAAAAAAAATAAATCAGAAAAAAAAAACTTAGAAAAAAGTATAAAAGATAAATTCCTAATTAAAAAAAAAAATTTAGAAAAAAAAGAAAATTTAGTTTTAATTAGTTTAACTGGAAAATTACTAAGACCTTTTAAATATAGTTCATTTGATATTCCTCAAATTCATCCTTTACAAATGAAGAAAAAAGAAGAAAAATGAAAATATATTTTATATGTCTTTGAAATTTGTAAATATTTTAATTTTTTTAATTAGATTCAAGTGAAAAAATCTATTATTGGTATTTAAATATAGAAAATAAAAATTATATATTTTAATTATCTTTAAATATTATTAGAAGAAAATGGATTTATTAAATCAAAAAATAACTCAAATAAAAAGGGAATATTTTCAAAATTTTTTAAATGAAAAATATATAGAAGATTCCTATATGTTTATAATAAATTTACCAGAAGAAATAAGAAGAAAATATTTTAATGATCCAATCTTCAAAATTATTCCTGAATTATATAAAACAAAACATGACATAGAAAAAGAATTTTTAATTGCCAAAAATAATAAAAGTTTTCAAAATGAAAACTTAGAAATAATAAAAGAAGAATATGCTGAAAGAAATAATAAATATGTAAAAATGATAACATCATTTTTAAAAGAAAAAGAGCAAAAAAATAAAGAAGAGAAAGAATTTCAACAAAAAATGAATGAAACCTTAACAAAATATTATAAAGAAGAGTTATTTAATTTTTTTCAAAAAATAAACAACGATGAAATATTAAAGCAAAAGATAATGAATTCAAAATCAGCATCATTTTCTAATTTATGTAAATTTGAAGAAAAAGTGATAAATTTTTTTTTAAAAGAAGTAAATGAAAAAGAAGGATATCAAAGAGTAAGTGGTTCAATATTAAATTTTGCAACAAGAATAACAGGAAATACAGTAACATTACGTTTTGAAAAAGAAATAGAAGTAAATTTACTTCATTTATTATCATTAATTTATGAAGTAAATTATTATAAAAAATGGTATCCTTATTGTCATGTAAGTGAAACATTAAATCAACCTGGAAAAGCTAAAAAATGTGTTTATATGATTGTAGAAATTCCAATAATAAAAAATAGAGATTTTCTAGTTTATGGTTTTGGAATAAATAGATTAAGAGAAAATGGAACTATATTAATTTTATGTAGAGGAATAAATAAAGATTCTAATATATTTCAAAGAGAATTTAAACAAACTTCTACTGATAAATTTGTAAGAGGTGATATATTAATTTTTGGTTTTGAAATTAAAGTTTTTAATATGAATCATTGTTATCTTAGAGGTTTATGTAATATTGATCCTAAAATTAGTTTTATTCCTCAAAGTATTATTAATATGGTTTCTAAAAAATTTGCGGAAGATATGTTTGGGAAATTTATTAAAATTGCTCAAAATTATGAAGGAAGTGAATATCAAAATAATAATCCTAGTAAAATTGATTCTGAATTCTATAAATTTATTAATGAAGAAGTTAATAGTGTTTTAAATGATAAAGATGTTGAAAAAATGATGAAAGAAAATAAAAAAAAAAGTGATTTTGATATTGATCCAAATTTTAAAATATGATATATTAATTTAATATTCTTTATTTTATATATTTTTGTTAATAATTTTATGAAATAAAATTTATTAATTTACTGTTTTAAAATTGAAAAAATATGTTTTTAAATATTAAAAAAAATTCTCTTTTAAAAATTTTTTTTATTTTTTTTTTATTGTGGAGATGAAGTTATTTTTTCAGAAAGGACTTTAATTTCTTTTTCAACATAAGTAAGAAAATTTTCAGATTCAAAACATTTCTCTTTGAAATTTGCAACATTATCAATTTGGGATTGAATAAATTCATATTTTTTTTTCCAATAATCAGTATTTGTATCAACTTGTTTTTTTTTTTTTAAATTATCAATTTTATTTTGACAACTAGAAATAATATTATTTGCTTCAATTTCCCAATTATTAAATTCATTTTTATTTTTTTGAACATTTTCTTTTACTTTTCCTATTATTCTACCAATTAAATTTGTTTTTATAACGTCTTCTTGGATTTGATCTTCTATTTTCTTTTTTTTTTCCATATTTGAATTATCTATTATAGTATAATAACTGTTTAATAAAGCATTATTTAAATTTTGAATTTCAACATAATTGTCGTCAAAAATCTTAATAAAATCTTTTAATTCTTTTCTATTTAAAATATTATTAAATTCAGTATGATTATTATCACATTGGTCAAAAAGGGGTTTTTCTGTATTCTTAATAATAGAAATAATTTCATTTATTTCTTTTGAAGAAATTTGAACTGAATCTTCATATTCAAAATTATCACAAATTGTTTTGTATAAAGCTTCAGATTTTAATTTTTGAATATTATCACATTCTTCAAATTGAATAATATTTAAAACAGCACTTTCATAATTTCTCTTTGAAGAACTAAAAGTTTTAACAATAGAAACTAAATCCATAATATTAATTGGATCTTTGCTTTTATTTGTAAATACTATTATTCTTAAAAATCTTCCATTTTTTGGTTTTTTTGAATTTTCATAATTCATGATATTAAATAACAAACCTAAAGCTTTTACAATATTAATATTAGAATATTCTGACAATTTATTAATTTCAATTTGTTCTCTTATATTTCCAGCTTCTAAAGAATCAATTTTTTCTACTTTATCAGTAAAATATTATAAATTTATTAAATCTTCTTCAATATATGTTTTTAATTCTGTAATAAAATCTATAATATTTTGAATAATTGTAGACTCATTTTCTTGTTTAAAACTATCCCATTCAGGACAAATAAACTTTAATTGTTCTGAGGCTTTTATTAATATTGCAATTTCATTGTATAAATGATATGAATTTTGTTCTGTTTTTTCTAAAGCTTTTTGAAATGAGAAATTTGAGATAATCCCTTCTTTACATGTTGACATATTAAAAAGATTTTGAATAGAAGCATCTAACATTTTTTTAATATGTTTCTTTAAATTATTTTTAAATTAAAATAATAATGCTCAACAAATGAAATATTTTTTTATTTTTTTTAATTTTTAATATAAGATAATAAAATTAATTTATTATATTTCATTTTTGAAAAAATGAAATTATTCACTCATAATATTCTCATGTGTAATAAAAAAGGATGTACAATTAATAATTATCCTTTAAAAATTATTCCAACAAAAATAATAAATGTTCCTCATGAATATAATGAAGATTCTTTAATTAGATTTATTCAAAAAATTGATTTGAATGGATTAAAAAATGCTTGTAATGATTTAAATATACAATTAAAATGTGATTTTGATACTTTAACTGAAGAACAAAAAAAATCAAAAGAATTTTTAGATTATATGAATAATCTTTTATATGAAATTATTATTCAAGATGGAATTATAAAATGTAATAATTGTGGAAGAGAATATAAAATTGAAAATGGAATAACAAATTTAATGTTAAATGAAGATGAAACATAATATTTTATATATATTTATTATTAAAATATTTCCATAAAATAAAACAAAATTTGATTGGTTAAAATAAGATTTTTTTTATTGAGTATTTTACCCTATTTTTGTCAATATAACTTAAAAATTCTATAGAATCAAGTGTAGAATTCAATGCATAATCAAATCTATTTTTTTTAAATTCTTCTAAAATTATATCATTATTTTTTCTAATATTATTCAACTAATTTATATAATTAATAGATTTATAATGTTGAAAAAAAAAATTACCTGAATATTTAAATGAATTAAATAAAATTGAAGATAAAGCTAATAATGATGGTTTAGGATTATGGGCTGAAAATGAAGAAATTGATTATGGAAAAGATGAAGGAGATGATTTTTAAAAATAATAATATTTTAAGAATATTTATTGGAATTTTAATTTAAATTTAAAATTATAAATTTATTTTTATTTAAATTATTTTTTCAATAGGTCTATTATATCTGTAAGATACTCAGTTATAGATTCAAAATTCATACAAATTGAACTAATTGAAATTGGATTTTCTTCTGTTTCTTTAAATTTTATATAAAAAGAAGAAATATTTTTTGAATTTTCAAATTCATCATCTATTGAAAATTTTTGAAAAAATAATTGAGTAAAAGAACTTTTATATAATTTTAAATCAAAATTTGATTTTAGAATATTTAAATCTTTGTTATATGTTTTAAAATTTTCTCTATGATTAATTAAATTTTCTTCCCATCTTTTTTCTTAAAAAGTATTAAGAGCACCAATAAAATAAAGAGTTCTAATTATTTCTCCAAAAATATAAAGTTCACATTTCTCTCCAAAATCAAATGTATAATAATAAAGTGTATTATCAAATAAATCATTTTCAACTTTTCCATTTTCAATATCAAAAACTTTTATAGGAGTATTATAACTTTTTAAAGAAAAAGAATCATTATGATGAAAATTTGTATAATATAATAATATTAAACAATGAAAACCATATTCATGGACTAATGTCCATTCTTGATTTGAATAATTTAAATATAATTCAATACAATTATTGAATTTTATATTAATATTAATAAATATTAATCCTAAAAATTTATCAGTAAGTCCATGTAATTTAGAAGAGGGAATTGGAATAAAAAAAGTTAATTCTTCAAATTCTTTTAATATTTCATTTTCATTATTATTTAAAAATGGATTTTCTATTTCTTTCATAAAAATAATTTTTTCAAATAATTCATTATAAGTTTTTGAAGATAAAATCTTTTTATAATTTTTTTTCATTTCTTCAAATAATTCAATATCATTTCCATATTGTCTTATTTTATATAATTTCATTAAACTATAATATTCTTGTTGATTTAATC